>APFE030812720.1:7532-37657 GCA_000404065.3 Pinus taeda | reverse complement strand
AAGAGTACAAAAGTGCAACATCAGTAGCAGACATTAAATGCAAACATTAATAAATCTCGATCCATCCATTCATCAAAATCTCCTCTGAGGGTGCAGAAGTGCATGTTCCGAGGACACGTTTTTGACAAATTTTTGGACCCTTCTCTAAATGCATGAGAAGGGTTTAAATACTGCTAGCTAATTAATTTAATTACATAATTTTAGGATACGGTTTTAAATGACCGCCCTTCTGACAAAGCAAAACTATTTCTAAAAATTGAATCTAATTCTGAACCATTTCTATATTTGCTCCTTAGTGCTGCAAGCATGCAACATTCGCCTGGGAAGAGTCGGCTGGTCACCTTCCGCTTTCGTTTGAGCTATGAAAATAGAAATAACAAGCGCTGGCACCACTTTCTGGTAAACTAGAAGATATTTTCGAGGATCTTCCTCTGGCCGGGTGTATTCACTGCGTGTATACTTGGTAATAACTCAAATTTCTCTCAAACTGATTCTGCTTTTGCTATTTCAGTTTTTGGCCTTGCGAATGACTGAACAAGTTAGGGACTTTACTCTCTGAACAATTTTCTGCATCGAAAACGGCCTCCGTTCTTTTGTTCCAGGCTTTTCTGGGCATAAACTTCAGGGTCTTTTGTAAAAATGTTGCTTTTGTGCGCCTTCGACTCTAAGCTTTAGATGGCCTATTGACATCAGAATCTGTTTCTGAAGGGATCTCTTCTTTGTTCTCCGAGTATTGACGCTTTCCCCTTTTCCTTAGATGTTTCCTGCACGTTACTTCATGTTATTTCCTGTCTTACAGTTTACGCAAAGGAAAAGAGTAATGATAATAAAAATTGACATGAAAGCTTTAAGCTCTTATGAATGCATAATCATGACACCCATAGCAAACTGACTCTTCGAAAAACACAAAATTGTCCTTCCTGAATACTTTGGCGTACAATTATTAATTTCTTTTAATGCGCGCGCCCAATTTTGGTTAACGGACAGCTTTCCTTGAATACTGCGCCGAGGAAAATTCGCGATGGGTGATTTCTGCGACTCGTATCGTAGCATCACAGATCGCAGCATCGCAGATCGCAACATCACAGATCGCAGCATCGCAGATCGCAACATCACATTTAGTTATTCAGTCATTGTGTGCTACTTACGCGATGTTGCGATATGCGACGTCGCATATCAGGCGTCGAAGATTTCTTAAGTTTTTTCATTTAAGAGCGCTTCATGATGTGATAAATTTCGCGTCGCTTCTTCGTATTTTATTATGATCATAAGAAAACGTTTCATTCTTTTCTCGCGATGCGATAAAGTTTTAAGGAGTTGAATACGAAAATTTTCATAAAATGTTTGTTTGGATTTTCTATTAAGGTTCCCCATTTGCTTGGAGTTATTGCTAATATCAAACAAAGAGGGGGGTTGTTGGTGGCCACAACACAACCATCACATTCTCTCCCTGATCCATGCCCTACAGGTCGCCCAATGTTCACCTCAAATCTGCCTTAGTTTTCTGCATTTTTCCATAAGATTTCTTCCTCTCTCCCAATCATCTTTCCCTCTCTTAGTGATCCTTGGTGGACCCTACGTGCCCTAACACATCATCCCAACCTTCATCTATCTTTTCCACCCACTCTCATACCTTCAAAACCTTCAAAACTTCTCTTAGCATCCTCCTATAGACCTCCTGTAGAGCTCCTGTAGATCCCCTGTGTCCTCCTGTAGATTTTCCTGTAGGCTTTCTTTTGAAGGCCGAATGTGGGAAAAGCCTCCAGAAGGCCACCCAAGACCTCCTAGGACCCATCTATACCATCCTACATCTCCTCAAACCCCAAAGTCACCCTTCAACACCACCTATTTGCTTTCACCTTCACACACAATAAAATACATGCATGTCAATTTCACATAAAATACATAAAAATCCAAAAAGATGTTTTTTGCTCATTTACTTCTAGAAATAGCTTGAGTAGATGTTGTTTACTTCCTTGAGTAGGTAATGGCATTCATTTCATGGTTTTCATAGTGTTTTGTGCAAAATTAGGATTAGTTGGTCAAGTAGGGTTTGCTCGGTTTACTTTACATTTTAGTCTTTTTCCTTTCTGCAATTAGATTAGCCTTTGTAGAGTAAAGCTTTCCTTTCTTTCATCACATATAAAGCTTCTTCTAGAATCCATAGAATTTGGATTGAGCTCCTAGTGATCTTGTGCCAGTTGACCAAGTGACTGCCTACAATAAGAACTAGTACTTGTGCATACAACATCGTCGCTTCCAAGTTTGTTACGAACTACTGGGTTGATAAGAGTAAAGTAGGAAACCTAGGAGTTGCAGCATTATTGTTGCAATACTGGTGCTCACCAATAGCCCTGGTTCCCGAAGGAATTTACGCTAGATCTTACACTAGATCTCACCCTGATCCCAACCCTGCTGAGATTGTAGACAATCCTTAGAAATTGGTGAGAAAGAAAAGCTTTACCGAGAGTCAAGGTAGTAATAGTCCTCTATCTAGATTCAATTCTCTCCCTAAGAATATTCCTTTGTCAAGGTCTAATTCTCTCCCAGAGAAATTTGAAACTTTACAAGATATAGAATTTGATTTATCTTTCTAGAAAAGTTTGTTTAGATCAAAGTCTGAGGCTTCTGTAGATCAAACTATCTTAGATAAAGCCATACTACAACCATATATACCCCAAACCCAACTCCTTGAAACTGATCCTGATGTTGAAAATTTACAACAATTTGACAAACTTCAAGGTCTAGTTTCAATGTTGGACCAAGCTATTGAAGAAGCCTTTATTCAACAGTCGGTTGAATTTTCTGCTCTAATAGTTGCAGCAGCCTCTTTATATAGTCAATCCTCCCAATCAGTTCATCTACAACATGCCAGTCCTACTCACTCCATAGTATCAACCTCTTCACCTTTGGTTTCCCAAATGGTTATGCCTACTATCCCTATAGTTATCAAAACTACACCTACATTAGGTCTATCTTCAAGTCAGTATTCCAGAACAATTATGGTAGGAAGGTATGCACCTTTGGTGTTGCTAGCCCAGTTGAATCCTATGCCTGGAGATTATCAACAAAAAGTTGTGACCTTTGATAACATTGGTGCTTATACTACTCAACAACATGCAGATAGGATGAATGATGTGTTTGACCTTTAAGAAGTAGTTGAAGCTGATGTCAAAATGAGATTTTTTACCCAAAGTTTAGGAGGTGATGTCAAGAAATGGTTTAGGGGTTTACCTGCAAGAAGTATAGCCAACTTGATGCTTTCCATCAAACTTTCTTAGATAGGTGGGAGATCAAGAAGAATCCACTTCAACTTCTAAATGAATATAAAAGACTAAAAAGAAAGCCAAATGAAAGTCTGGAAGAATATTGTGAATGGTTTAATACGGTTTGCAATGCCATTCCACAAGACATCAAGCCCTCCCCTGGTCTAGCTCTGATTGATTTTCCAGATGGTTTTGATGTACATATGGAATATCAACTTAGAGAGAGAGACCCCACAACTTTGGAAGAAATGTAAGAAAATGAAATTAAAGTTGAAGCTAACATCCTGGCCAAAAAGGCCAAATTGAAGTCTGAGCAGAGAGTTACCATAAACGAACCTTCTAATTCTACTGTGGATCATAATATTGATAACTTAGTCAGAGTAGTGAATCAAATGATGCAAAGAGTGAACATTATGTTGGGTGTGGAGCCTGATTATCTTCTTTATTCAGAGGTATGGCCGCATTGGACCCTAGCTCGTAATGTGGCGGTAATGCTGCTCATAAAACCGCCACCAACGTGGTCCAAGGGGTGGGGGGGGAATGATGATTATTTGGAGGCCCCCCCTAATGGGGGATCGGGGGCAATGCCCCCAAAGCTAAAAATAGATGTAAAATTGCCTTGTAATTTTTTTTGATTTCGTAGTCAAGTTAGGCCATTCATTAAGCAAAGACCTGATGGTAGAAGTTATGCTTAATTTAGGGGTTTTTTACCCTATAATGCAACCCCTCACTATATACGAGGGAATTGTATTGTTCTATGTAGATTTGTATTCTGAGTGAGAAAGATAGAGGAGATTGTGTGAGAGAAAAGACGGAATTACATCGGATCTGTTGTAGGTTGTATCTCTTCAGTTTGTTGGATAATATAAAAGGAAGGAGTGGTTGTTTCTCCATGGATGTAGCCCAAATTGGGTGAACCATGTAAATTTGTGTCTCTCTTGTTTTATGTGTTTTCTGTGTTTATATTTCTGCAATATATTTTATGTTTTCCATTGCTCTGTAATATATAATTTTCTAACACATTAATGACCAAACTCAAGCAAGAGAAAACCAAAATGTCCCTCAAACTAGAAACTATAACTTTAGAAGGAATGTTCCCTGTTATCACTCAGGCTTTCCCCAAAGTTGTAAGAAATGGAAAGGAGGTCGAGGTAACCACAAACCAATATTTTAGATACAGAATCTAGCCAATCTGTATCTAGAGAGAGCTCTCTCTTTATAATTTAACTTTGTTTTGAAAAGTATTAGGCTATTTATGAGGTTCTTGGTTTTTGTTTGACTTTTGGGTGGTGAGATTCAATAGAGCAAAGGTGTAAGACCGAGTAGTTCATTTCATTGGGCATATGGAGTCAACGAGAATGGATTTCTGGATTTGGTTTCTTAACAAAGGATGGTTCCATAGAGCAAGGTAGTCAAACAGGGAACAAATAAAAACTTGAAGTAGATGGAATGGGTTCAAATTGGCTAAAAAGAAGTTAAGAATCTTTCAACCTATTTAAAGAGGGAAAGTGGATGATTACTGCTAAAGAGAAATTTAAGAATTCTTTAACAAATAATCAACATGAAAGAATTAGGAAACATGAGCAATTAAGATTTACATTACTTATTCTAATTCTGAAGAAAACACGGAGATTGATAACAGATGAAACAGAGTGCATCAAACATATTTTGAATTAATCTTTATCTTTATGATTCGGATTTTGAAACACGGGTGATATAAGGAACCAGAAAACTTTAAAACACAGATATAAGAGAATTATTGGTCTGGTGGTTGATTCAAGAATCCTGTGACAAGTCCTCTGCTTCAATTCTTCATCCAGTGAGCCCAACAATAGTTGATACCAACAACTCTCTATTCCAAAACTCAATGTTACAGTGAAATATAAGAACAGTCACCAACCCCAAATACTTCGTTTGGGGGGTATTTATACAAAATATCTCACAAAATATCTCATGGAGATAATATCTAGTGATGACTAATCATTTTTTACAAAAGATAGAGATAAATAGTCTTGAAAATAGGGAAAAGATAAACTGATGTCGTGCTGGCTGCTCCGTCTTTGTCGGATGTGCTGGAGGGAGACTCTGCAAGTCAGTTTACAGTTGCCTTCCACTGATACTTTGTGTTGGCTGCTTCGCCTTTGTAGGATATCCTTCAATTCTGATCCGATGCACTTTGACCCATTTGACACTCATCCATCTCTATTTACCTCATCATGGCAAATGGCCCAAAATTTACATTTTACTAAAGATACCAAAGATAAATTTATAAAATTTCTAACATATCTTCCCGCCATTTCTGTTCTGGAAATTTATGCCTCTGATGTTTTCTAAGAGTTTCATCAGCCTCTTTATATCTGAAGAAATTAGGTTGAATGGTGAATAGATGCTTTACCTTGTGCTCAATGTAGAATAAATTCTCTAAGTTGTCATAGAGAACTTGGCGAGATGGAAGTTCCTTCACTCCCGATATACTTGATGATGCGCTAGCTTGATTTTCAGCATACTTATTCAATTTATCAACATAATCAATATGTTTCATTAACTTATCATTGATGACCAAAGGACTTAGTAGCCCTTTACTCAACAAAACTGTGAACTTCTCCATAAATGCATTGATTTCCACTTGCATATCTTGGAAACTTCTCTCTAAGTTCTACATTAAAGTTCTCTTGGTTAGAAATTTTTTGATTTCCAAAATTGTGTCTGTCCTGTCTTGAATGCCAAGTTGCTCTAGCTATTGTTGATGTACCTGTGATGACCTCTACTATGGCTGATAGAACATTTGGAGCCAATGCTGTTCCAAGTGTGGAGGGGGCCACAGTTGAGACTATGGGGATTACTTCGGGAGGCTAGGAGGCCGACTCTCCCTACTTTTCCTTTAGTGCCTTTTCCAGTGCCTGCTTTGTATCATTCAATCTTTCATTAAGCTTCATGAGAAGGTCCATCATCTCCTCTTCGGATTTCTGTTGTACAATTTCTACAGTCTGTGGATGCATGGAAGGAGGCAGTTTCAGTTGTTTCCTTAGGGCAGCAATGTCCTCTTCTTTCTTTTTCATTAGTGCCTTTATGCCTTTAGCATCTTTGGGATCATGTTCCAGTTCAATGATGATTTCTTTTAAGGATTTGATCATGTTGTCCTTAGCTAGAGAAGAGGCCTTCTCCAAATGTAACTGAGCAGAGGTATTGTCCAAGGAGTTTTTTAATTTATGGGCCAACATTGCTTTATCAGCTAATGTGGAGTAGACCATCTCTCCAATCTGTTTATGAAGCTCAATCTGGTCAATAGGATGAATATCCTTGGCTAAGACCTCCAAATTTGTCTTGATGTAATCAGCTCCTGACTGTGGTTGTTGCACCTTGGGCTTAAAGTAACTCATTATCATTTTTCTTTCTTTAATGTCATAAGTAGACATTAATCTCTGTTGGTTGGTGGAGGCCATTTTAAGATACTGGTTGTAAATTTGAAGCCTTACTGGGTCATTCCTGGCCTTTATTTCTGTGAAATGTTTCTTGATGTCTGAGGCCTGTTTACTTTGTGGCCTAGTGGTAGATACTTCTACACTATGCTGTCTTTCTAGCCCCTTCTTATGTGAGCTAGTTGATGTATCTATCACTGGAGAACTTTGCTGGCTGACTAAGCTCTCACCTCTTAGACTGTCTATTGTTTCTTCAATGATTTCCTCTTCTGAAAGAGGATTCAGTCTTTGCCTTTTTGCCTCAGGTTGTTCTGCAGGTCCATTGATAGGTGTGGGGTCTTCTCTGTCTCTCTTCTTCTTGCTTCTTTCCTCATTTAGAGGAGTTTGCAGTGCTGGAATCTCTGGTGCTTTAGTTTGGGCTGGAGGAATTTGACCTTGACTTTGTTCTTTTGACATTGTTGGCTGATATGTCATTATAGGATGCTCTGTGGTATCTACCTCTTTTCCCTTTGAAGTCCCTATGATTGGTGTGCCTGTTTTCTGTGTAGATTGCTGAGAAGTTCCAGCAAAGAATGTTCTGACTCCTGATTGTTAAGGTAGCTTGAAAGATACCTATCCAAAAGAGTCCAGGTCAAGGTTTTTTTCAAGATCTTTTTCCATCTCTTCCTGCTCACTAATTCTTCTATTAAAGTTCCTTCTATCCATTCATCTTGATTTGCATACTGTTCAATTTTTTGGATCCTATGATATACATACACTGATAGCTTGTTCCTTACTTTTCTGTCACTTATAAAACTATTTGGGTCATATGGCACACACCAAAAACTTTTCTTCAATTTGAGGTGTTCTTATAAAATCTTCTCAACATCTTGCCATGCATCTCTAGAATGGATGACATAAGGCCTAACTGGTTTTTGATTGTCAACTGCACTTTCTTCTTTGCATTACAAAAATGAATTAAGTCTGCATTGATGATTTGTCTAAAATAGTCTAATGCAAACAATCTCATAGGCACATATTTAGACAACTTGAAGGTAAACTTCACACCCATACATTCTGATTTTTGTGTGATTTTGGTACAGGTACCAATCACCTATCCTGTACTGTTTGGAGAGCTGCAGAATCTTTTTCATGTCACCAGAGATCCTGGGAGGGGGGGCTCCTATCACCAGAGTGGATGCTTTATGTACAAACAAGTCAATGAATTCATTATAGGTATAAGGGCACTCATAGGTATTATGGAAGACTGAACTCCAAAAGATCACAGACCTTCGATTTGCCTTTGAGTCCAATTTCCTGATGGGGAAAGAAAAGCTTTCTAGATGATGATATAACAAGATATGGTACATAAAAGAATCGTATTTGAAAACTCCTTCCCTATCCAAATTTAGGAGTTGGTCATGGATTTTGTTGGCAATGAAAGTGGCATAGTCATATTTGATAACAGGGGGTTGTCCTGGGGTAAATATTGACAGTAGAACTAGGGTGATCTCATCAACATATTCACTAGTATTAAATCCCAATATCAGGGATATCACGTCAACAATAAGTCTGCCAGTGTCAGTGAAAAAGGTCTGCAGATAGGGAGGTGGGCTTGTAGGCTGATGCTCTAGTAGCATAAAGGTTTGAACAATATGGCTTATCTCTGATTTGGGCAATTGAGAAGCTTTTTCAAGCAGATATCCCATGGAAAGGCGAGCAAGGGGGTCAGTGGAGCGGAACTATATCATTTCATTAATAGACTCAGTAGTTATGTGAAAAAGAACAGTTTGGGATGGGGACATAACTGCTCTATGGATAGGGTCATAGTTGGCACAACACTGATGAATGATGTCTGGGGAAACATGAATTGAGAGAACGAAATACATGGGAAGGTTAGATTCCCATAACCCAAAAATATCAGATTTATTTCGATAACTATCCCTGATTTGGTAGAAGGCTTGAAGATGGTTCACATTACCAGACAAATATTTTATTTGAAAATCTTTGTTGGCTAGGAGTAAATAATCTAAGTCTTTATGAGGTGCATTCATAGGTGCGAAGTTCAGGGCTACGGGAGCTTCCATGTTTGGTTCTTGTGTTTTCAAACTGGAATTCAGGCTTCTGTGGAAACAATGGACTAAACAGCAAGCTTGGGGGTCTCTTTATGGAAGATTCAGAATGATTTCAACTTGAATTCGGCTCTTTTAGGTAAAATATTCAGTGGAAAAACTGAAATTACAGGTTTGCGAAGTGAATTGGGTAAATACCTGTGTTTAGGAGGAAAACCGTGTAATTTCGTTGGTTGAACGATGAACTGTAGAGCATGACGCTAGAATTTCTTGGCCGGGTGGTGGACTGGACGTGTTTTGCATGGAGCACAGTTTGCAGGGAATAAGGGTGAAAATGACATTTTCCCGTCGATTTAATGAAATTTGGTTTGGTGGGGTTTTCCTTTTGGCATTTATTGAGCAGCTGACGTCACTTTGATGGGACATCTTGTCGTCACGCAGACAATGGTAAGCGGTTTTCCCCGCACCGCTTTTAAGGTCGGGTGGTTTTGGACGGGGGGCAAGCCAGTAGGTTGAATGAGCGACGCGTGGCGGAGGTACGGCGGAAAATCGCCGAGTGATCGCGAGTTAAAAGACGGAGGGAAGGGGGGTCACGATATCACCGTCGACAGTCGGATGAGTAAGTGGAGATCGGACGGCAGATGGGAGTGAGACAAGGCGGGGAATTATGCAGCGAGCCCAGGTTAATAAAACTTAATTTAATTGTATCGGACGCGTTTTGTTTGGTCGGGGGGGATGGTTATTACTTAACCGAGGGTTTACTAATCCCGTAGTTTTGGCGCGCCTCGGGGAGGCTATTAATAAATTCCAAATGAATATATTAATACCAAAAATCAACTTTATAATTTTTTATATACCATCAGGGTGGGAATTATGTAATACTCGGGGTTTTTAAAATACTTATATATTACGGGAAAAGGGTAACTTTTTGGGATTTATATAAAAATTGTTAGAAGTTAATATGAAATGAAAAATTTAAATCACTAAGTTAAATCTTTTTCTGCATATATTCAAACTTAGGCTAGAGACAAAAAAGGGGTTTTTTAGTGACATGGCGCAGTATTTCTAAGTAAAAATGAGATTTCACTTAGGAGAACTTTATGAGATGAAATGAATAGGTTATGAGTGATATTAAGAACATATCTTAATACTTTGGGGGAAATTAGTGAATGTCTAGGGAAAAATATGAAGAGGAGTTAGTCATGTAACCTCGTTTCGCTTGAGCTGCTTCAAGTATAATGTCTCCTTGGTACTTGTGATAGAAGTAAAAGTTGACACTTTTGGAGACAAAATTTATCACAAGTATCATTTTGCAACACCATTCTACCCATACTGCCTACTTATCTACTAAGATTAAACAGTTTGGTCATATTTTATTCTCTATTTCTAAAATAGGAAATTCAAACATGAACTAGCCAAGATTAAGTTGTTTACCCATTCATCAATGGTGGCATAAATCACCAAGCTGCACACAATCAGATTATTACAGAAAATAAAATAGTAGTGCCATTTTGGACTTGCACACTTTCCTGGTCTATTTTGTTTGGGGTTCATTTCTTTTACTTTTTTTCTTTTTTGACCATTTTATTCTTTTTAACCTTTGATTTTTCTTTTAGGGCATACCCTCTTTACATTTTTTAAATTTTTTGATTTTTTACAATATGGAAAACCTTTTGCAACAAGAGAAGGTATGAACATATTACAGAGCTCATCAGTGTGAATCATGAAATATGACACCTATTGGTATAGGAGCATAACAGTGGCTCCACTTGGGGATGGCTTTCCCTGGTGGAAAGTCAAGAACAACAGGTCAGATGACCTTCTCCATAACTTTGACTGTGCTTTGAAATCTCCTTCTGCTGGTTGCTTTATTATATGTACGACAGTTACACTTGTGAATCTTAGGGCCTTCTCTTCGGGCTTCAACTTCAACATTACCAAGGATATAGTATATACATATTGAAGCAAGAATACATCAAACAGTTGGATCAAAGTAGTGTTTCAGCATCCGACCATTAATTGGCCCTTCTTTTGTTTCTGTACCATCCAGGTTCTTCAAAAAGTAAGCATTGTTCCCTTGTAAGGCCTGGATGATAAAAGGTCCCTTCCATAGGAAGTCAAACTTCCCATGTTTTCCTTTGTCTTCTCTCCTGGAATCCCATTTTAAAACTTTGTCCGCAAGGTAGAAATCTTCTGCCTTGGTCCTCTTATCAAATATTTTTTTGAGTTTTCTTGTAGCACTTGGGATTTTTGGTATACCTCTTCTCTGGTCTGTTGCGAATGGATGGTCTGATTTATTCTTCTTTGAATGTCATTGGGTTCCACCTGAGCTTCTTGCAGTAGTTTGTTTACAGGGACTCCTAAAGATGAAGGAAATACGGCCTCCATGCCATAAACTAATTCATAAGGGCTAGTTCCAATGGATCTCTTTGTAGTTAGTATGTCTGCCCATAGTGCATTTGTAAGTTCCTTGTGCCAGTTTTTCTTGTTCTCTTCCAACAATTTCTTAATAATATTAATCAGGCTTTTATTGGAAGACTCAGCTAGACCATTACCTTTAGGATAATAGGTTGTGGAATGGCCTAAAGTGATATGGTATTTGTTACAGAAACTTATCATTTTCTTGGATTTGAGAGCAGCAACATTGTCAATTATGATCTTTTCAGGACAGCCAAATCGAGACAGTATGTTGGTTTCTAAGAATCCTAAAATCACTATGTCATTGGCTTGTCTGGAAGGAATGGCTTCTACCCATTTAGTGAAATAATCTATGGCAATGAGGATCCATTTATGTTGGCCAGAAGAGGGAGGATGGATTTCCCCAATGAAGTCCAAACCCCATTGTTGGAAGGGATTTTCAGTGGAAATTGGTTTGAGGGGTAGAGGTAAAAGTTTCCTCTTGCCTTCAAAAATTTGACATTTATGGCAAACGGTGACAAATTTCTTTACATCAGTGAATAGGGTGGGCCAATAAAATCCAGCCCTTAGGATTTTTTTTGCAGTTGATTTCCAGTAAAGATGTCCACCACAGTCCCCTGCATGAAATTTTTTGAGAACTTTGTCAGCTTCATCCTTTATTAAACAATTAAATAGAATACCTTCATGATTTTTCCAAAAAAGAGCATTATCTAAAATACAAAATTTTGAAGCTTTCATTTTTAAAAACCTTTTCTTTGTTCTGGATAACCCTGGAGGAGCCTGCAGGTTTAATAGTACATGAGTTATATCAGCATACCAAGGTAATTCTAAGAAGGCCTGGCTGATTTGTGGAATCACCATCTCTTGTTCGTTATCCAGTTCATTGATATCCAGGGCTTGAAAGTTGGTTTCAGTCATGAGTTTAGCCAATCCCTGTCCTTTTATAAGCTTTGTAGGTTTTATTTCAATATCATACTCCAATATATTAGTTATTCATTTACCTCGTTTGCCTTCAATTCCATCTTGAGTCAGGATGTTTTTCACAACAGCACTTGGTACATAAGCTATTACATGGAAGGATAATATATAGACTCTGAAGTCTTTAATAGCTTTCACAAGTACAAAAGCCTGTTTCTCCATGATTTGGTATTTTAGCGGTGCATCTCTAAGTGCTTTATTGAAAAAGGCTATGGGTTTTTCACATCCTTGATCATCTTTTTGTAGTAAAACAGCAACAATGGTGTGTTCTGATGCAAATGAAAATATTATAAAGTCTCTATCAAACTTTGGACTTGTAAGGACTAGTGCTTTGGTCAAAGCCATTTTAATTTCTTCAAATGCTTGTTTGGCTTCTAATGTCGATTTAACCTTGGAATCCTTTTTTAACATATTGTTCAACAATTTAATTAATTCGGCCAAATTAGGTATGAATCTTCTTAAAAAGTTGATCTTTCCTAGGAAAGCTTGAAGTTCTTTGACATTTCTGGGGTGGGGTATTTGTACAATGGCTTTTATTCTAGCAGGATCAATTCTGATGCCATCTTTGGAGATGATATGGCCTAACAGTTTTCCTTCCTCTAGACCAAACAATAACTTCTTAGGATTTAATGAAATACCATACTTTCTGCATTTTAAAAACACTTGTCTCAAATGATCTAAATGTTGCTGATCTGATTTAGAGAATACAGAAAGGTCATCCAGATATATGACCAGAAAATCTTTGATTTCTTTTGCAAAAGCTATGTCCATTGCTCGTTGAAAGGCTGCCCATGCATTCTTAAGTCCAAATGGCATTTTAACATATTTGAAAGTTCCCCATGGTGTTGTAAAAGCAATTTTTTCCTGGTCATTAGGATGGACCAGAATCTGGTTAAAGCCTGAGAACCCATCCAAAAGTGAAATCCTGGAGGCACCTACTACCCTTTGTAAAATGTCGTCCATCTTAGGTAACGGGTAATGGTCTTTCAAATAAACCTTATTTACATTCCTTAAATCAACACACAATCTGATTTCTCCTGTGTTCTTCCTAGTA
This sequence comes from Pinus taeda, assembly GCA_000404065.3. NCBI lineage: Eukaryota > Viridiplantae > Streptophyta > Pinopsida > Pinales > Pinaceae > Pinus > Pinus taeda. The sequence continues at coordinate 24,471 of APFE030812720.1, read as the reverse complement.
GGTACTAAATTAGACACCCACTCCAAAAACCTGATAGGAGCAATTATTCCTACTTCATACATTTGTTTGATTTCAGAGTAATACAGGGTTAATTCTTTTGAGCTTTTGTTTGAATGGTTTTTTATTTTCCTTGAGGGGTATTGTATGTTGAATTACAGAGGTGTCATAAGATTTCAGATCTTCATAGCTCCAGGCAAAAACATCCTGGAATTCTTTGATCAGTTCAACATATTTAAGTTTTTGATGAGGGGGCAGAGTTTTGGATAATTTTATTATTTTCGGATTTTCTTCAGTTCCTATGTTATAGTCTTCAATGTCTGCTTTTAGAGGTTTCATCTTGGGTTTCTTTGGGATATCATTAAAATCAAAGAAATCTTCCAAAGGAGTTAATCCTTGGGGCAAATGATTGTCTTTCAAATTAATAAATTCAGATTCTCCTTCGATAATCTCATGGATGTCTATTTCTTTGAGATCTTGCATTATTAGTAAATTTTGTTGGGTGAAGCATTTGAGTTGCACTTTCTGCTGAAATGTCTGTTTCTATTTTACCTGTTTTATTAAACTCACTAACAGTGTCTATGTCTATATTAGTGCTAGAAAACTCTTCCTCTAGGGTTAAGAAATTGTTAATCTGAATATCATTGTCAAACACTTGCCAGTTCTTTACATTATCAGGTATGGCTGGCCTGTGTCTAATCTCAGCTGTGCACTGATGATTGGGTTCAAATGGTAATTGACAACTTCTGGCAAATGTTGCCAAATTGTGTGCATGCAAATTATGTTCTCTTGGAATTTTGACAAGCTGTGTTTCAAGAAATGTATTGAGGATCTCAATCGTTGTTACTCTGTAAGATCTTAATATGGGATCATTTTTTAGGAAGTTCCCTTTTATCTGTTGAATGACTAAATTAGAATCTCCCAAAACTGATACGCTAATTGCCCTTAAACTTTTGATCAATTTAATTCCTAGCAACAGGGCTTTATATTCAGCCATATTATTGGTGCATTTAAAGTTTAACTTGTAAGCATGACCTTCTGCATGATCATTTTCAAGATTGTGCACCTAAATTCCAGCTCCTTCTCGTAATTTATTAACTGAACCATCAAATTCTAAGTACCAAAGGATCTCATGTTCATAGCTAGCATCAAGAGTCTCAGTAGTCTTCTTGATAGGAAGATATGGTTCTTTAGTTTTATCTGGTTTCTCTTTTGTATCTGATATATCATTTTTCTCAGAAATTGCTTGAACATGAACACTAGTCCTTTCATTTGAAATTTCTTCTTGTTCAGATGCTAAAATATTGACATCAGTTGGAGGATCAATTTCAACATTGTAGAGAATGAAGGAGTCCATGTCAGAGTGCATGGAGTAGATAGGGAAATCCTGGGGTTTCTCCTGGCTACTTACCACATATTTCATTAATGTTTCTCTGTAAGATTTCTTTGGTTGATCAAACACTGAAATAGTAGCATAGGACATGTCCAACTGTAAAGATCCTTGGAGCTTTGCACCCCAAGATCTAGATAATAACATGCCATATTTTGGTGGAATATCAGCGACCACTATGTCCATTAAAATGGTTTTGGCAGAGTATTGAACTAGTGATACACATAAATCTTTAATCAATCCTAGACATCTAGCCTGGCTTGAATCAAAAGAGAATAAGTCTTTATATGGCCTGGTAATATCCAAGTCCAACTTCTCCATTACTGATTTAGGCATTAAGTTATGAGAAGCACCAGAATCAAACATGGCATTATGAAGTGTTATATCATGTATGTTCAAACTTACATAGAAAGGAGGAACCCCTCTATCTACTGATTTTCCATTTACCTCAGGGCCAAAAATCGATTCAGGCTGGTCATCAAAAACATTTACCGAATCTTTGTTCATAGAAATTTGGAGTGATCTGCTAATTTGACCTCTGTAGATCTCATGTTTAGCCAATTCTGACAATGGAATAGCTATCTTTAATTTGCCTATTTCAGTCTCAAAATTGAAAGGTTTTTCAGTTTGAGTTTTTGTATTTTGGACAGTGGGATTCTCTTTTTCTACTGTATTTTATGTGTTTTTCTCTTTTTCAGAAGTGGTGTTATGGGCTGAAGTTGCTTCCAAATCAATTTCTGGAGGTTCTTTCGCATTCCCTTTGGGAGGAATGGAAGTGGAAGGTTTTCTGTTAGGTCATTGATTGTCTGATATATCTTCAATTATTGGATTGTTTGGGTTGGGACTTGTTCCAGGAAGGACTTGTACCGGGGGGTTATTGATCTTAGCTTTGTTGGGTTGCCTGGCATCTTTTTGTTTATTGGTTCCAGGGACATCTATTCTTCTACTCCTCATATTGTATTGCTTGTGGACTTCATAAATGGTTGTATCATATCCCTCTCTAAAATCAAATGATTCACCTGACTGAGTTTGGAATTGTTTAAGAGTGTGAGCTTCTTGGTCCTCTTGGGTCAAGAAAACTTGTTGTTCATTGTTGAGGCCCATCAAGTTCATTTGAGTGTCTGCTAGTGGTCCATCAGAAGTTTAGGCTTCAACATAATTTTCCTAGAATGGGGGCCTATTGTTTTGGTCAGGCCCAGTCTTTCCAGTATTAGGGTTTTGATTTTTCCTGAAATTTGGATTTCTCCCAATATTGCTTGGTTGACCATCCCAAGGGGATTTCCTCTCAATTGTTTCTATTCTATCACCAAGCCTATCCATTCCTTTAATAATGGCATCTAATTTCTGTTTAAAGGCAGAATATTCTTCTTTGAAAGGTGTCCTCCTTGTAGCTCTGGCTCGAGCTCGCTTAGAATCAGGTTGGCCTCAACGCTGACAACTATACTCTGCATCTCTTCTAAGTCTCGAGGAGCTCTTTCCCTAATTTGGTATGCCATATCAGAAGCAAATGCATCAGGGAATTTGATCATGGCCAAATCTGGAGGAGGTCTAAGATTTGGAGGAATAGCATTGTAAACATTGTTGAATCTGGTATATTAATCTTGGACAGTTTCTTGGGTACCCCTTTTTAAGCCTTCATATTATGATAAAATGTGGAGAGGACCTTTTTTCTTTTCCCATCTGTTCAAGAAGGTCTGATAAAGAGCTTGTGGGTCATTGATATTGTTTGCAGGGAGGGCTCTAAACCATGTTTTAACATCTCCAGTCAAACTTTCAACAAATACTTTCATTCTAACATCATCAACATCAACCTCATATATTTCAAAGTAATTTTTCATTTTTTAGTATGCTATTGAGCTATGTATGTTGTGCCATCAAAAGGAGTGATTTTGCTTTGATAGTCTTGAGGCATAGCCCTTGGATTGGCAGGTAAGTTCAGAGGAGTATACCTGTTTGCCATGGTAGCAGGAATATATGTAACAACTGGTGTAGTAGGGACGACAATGGGAATATGGATAGTAAATGGAGGAGTGGAAGGGGTAGCTTGGGGTTGGGAAGGCTGAGGTGATGATGGTGAACTTGGACGAGCGGTAGTAATCACAGGAAAATTTTGTGTTTTTTCAGAGGTAAGCTCAGGTTGGATAGAGTTCTGTAGATGTCTGTCAAGATGTAGAGTAACAACTTCAAGCTTCAAATTTTCAATGAATATTGGATCTTGAACTGTGTGGGTTAACCCAGATTCCGAAAAGGTCCCAAATGAAGAGATTTCAAAACACTTAGCAAAAGGTTCGTCCTCAAGGTGAATCGACCTCACATGACAGGATTTTGATCTGAATAGAGGTCGAGAAATAGTAGAACTTTCCTGGTTGTCTTGTCTTCTAAGAATCCTGGCAATCAGATCAGGATTTTCAAAGAAAGGTGGCGGATTTGGATCAGGATTTGATTTGGTGTAATGAATCTTTTTTGAAGCCAGGCTTCTAGGTGTATTATTGTTTTTTCTATAAATGGGTTTTGGTAATACAACTTTAACAATTTCTTTAAGAGACTTTGAATATGGGAATTATGAACTTTCTGAAATATTTATGAGAGAGGAATTGATCAAGTATTCGAAACCAACTGCCCAATCTATAAGCTAGACCGGAGATAGATTGAAGTAGCATTCATTTACTTCTGCCATTGTAAAGAAAAAGCATTTCAAAGGCTACTTGGCTAACTTCAAGCTTTGTATGTAGATTATAAAGTCAAAAACAGTAACAAATAGATTATTCAGGTCCCCAATGGAGTCGCCAATAATGTTATCACTCAGGTTTTCCCCAAAGTTGTAATAAATGGAAAGGAGGCTGAGGTAACCACAAAACAATCTTTTACATACAGAATCTATCCAATTTGTATCCAGAGAGGGCTCTCTCTTTATAATTTAACTTTGTTTTGAAAGGTATTAGGCTATTTATGAGGTTCAAGGTTTTTGTTTGATTTTTGGGTGGTGAGTTTCAATAGAGCAGAGGTGTAAGACCGAGTGGTTCAGTTCATTGGGCTAATGGAGTCAATGAGGATGGCTTTCTGGATTTGGTTTCTTAACAGAGGATGGTTCCACAGAGCAAGGTAGTCAAACAGGGAACAAATAAAGACTTGAAGTAGATGGAATGGGTTCAAATTGGGTGAAAGGCAGTTAAGAATCTTTCAACCTATTTAAAGAGGGAAAGTGGATGATTACTCCTAAAGAGCAATTTAAGAATTCTTTAACAAATAATCAACATGAAATAATTAGGAAACAAGAGTAATTAATATTTACACTTCTTATTCTAATTCTGAAGAAAACACAGAGAATTTAAACAGATGAAAACAAAGTGCATTCAAGCATATTATGAATTAATCTTTATTTTTAGCATTCAGATTTTGAGACACAGGTGATATAAGGAACCATAAAACTTTAAAACACAGATATAGGAGACTTAATGGTCCAGTGGTTGATTCAAGAATCCTGTGACAACTCCTCTGCTTCAATTCTTCATCCAGTGAGCCCAACAATAGTTGATTCCAACATCTCTCTATTCCAAAACTCAATGTTATAGCAAAATCTAAGAACAGTCACCAACCCCAAATACTTCGTTTGGGGGGTATTTATACAAAATATCTTACAAAATATCTCATGGAGATAATATCTAGTGATGGCTAATCGTTTTTTACAAAATATAGAGACAAATAGTCTCGAAAATAGGGAAAAGATAAACTGATGCCGTACTAGCTGCTCCGTCTTTGTTGGATGTGCTGGATGCAGACTTTGCGAGTCGGTTTACAACTATCTTCCACTGATACTCTGTGCTGGCTACTTCGTCTTTGTAGGATATCCTTCAATTCTGATCTGATACACTTTGAACCGTTTGACCCTCATCCATCTCTTTTTACTTCATCATGGTAAATGGCCCAAAATTTACATTTTACCAAAGATACCAAAGATACCAAAGATAAATTTATGAAATTTCTAACATATCTTCCCACCATTTCTATTCTAGCAATTTATGCCTCTGAAGTTTTCTGAGAGTTTCATCAGTCTCTGTATATCTGAAGAAATTAGGCTGAATGGTGAATAGGTGCTTTACCTCGTGCTCAATGTAGAATAAATTCTCTAAGTTGTCATAGAGAACTCAGCCAGATGGAAGTGCCTTCATTCCTGATGTACTTCATTATGCGCTAGCTTGATTTTCAGCATACTTATTCAATTTATCAACAAAATAAATGTGTTTCATTAACTTATCATTGATGACCAAAGGACTTGGTAGCCCTTTACTCAGCAAAACTGTGAACTTCTCCATAAATGCATTGATTTCCACTTGCATATCTTGGCACCTTCTCTCTAAGTTCTGCATTAAAGTTCCCTTGGTTAGAACTTTTTTGATTTCCAAAATTGTGTCTGTCCTGTCTTGAATGCCAAGTTGCTCTAGTTGTTATTGATGTACCTGTGATGACCTCTGTTGTGGCTACTGGAACATTTGGAGCCAATGCTCTTCCAAGTGTGGAGGGGGCTATAGTTGAGACTGTGGGGATTACTTCGAGAGGCTGGGACGTTGACTCTCCCTACTTTTCCTTTAGTGCTTTTTCCAGTGCCTGCTCTGTATCATTCAATCTTTCATTAAGCTTCATGAGTAGGTCCATCATATCCTCTTCGGATTTCTGTTGTATAGTTTCTGCAGTCTGTGGATGCATGGAAGGAGGCCGTTTCAGTTGTTTCCTTAGGGCAGCAATGTCCTCTTCTTTCTTTTTCATTAGTGCCTTTATGCCTTTAGCATCTTTGGGATCATGTCCCAGTTCAATCATGATTTCTTCTAAGGATTTGATCCTGTTGTCCTTAGCTAGAGAAGAGGCTTTCTCCAAATGTAACTGAGCAAAGGTATTGTCCAAGGAGTTTTGTAATTTATAGGCCAACATTTCTTTATCAGCTAATGTGGAGTAGACCATCTCTCTAGTCTGTTTATGAAGCTTAATCTGGTCCATAGGATGAATATCCTTGGCTAAGACCTCCAAATTTGTCTTGATGTAATCAGCTGCTGACTGTGGTTGTATCACCTTGGGCTTAAAGTAACTCATTATAATTTTGCCTTCTTTAATGTCATAAGCTGACATTAATCTCTGCTAAGTTGTGGGGGCCATTTTAAGATATTGGTTGTCAATTTGAAGCCTTATTGGGTCATTCCTGGCCTTTATTTCTATGAAAGTTTTCTTGATGTCTGAGGCCTGTTTACTTTGTGGCCTAGTGGAAGATACTTCTACACCATGATGCCTTTCTAGCTCCTGCCTATGTGAGCTAGTTGATGTATCTATCACTAGGGAAGTCTATTGGCTGACTAAACTCTCACGTCTTAGACTGTCTGTTGTTTCTTCAATGATTTCCTCTTCTAACAGAGGATTCAGTCTTTTCCTTTTTGCCTTAGGTGTTCTGTAGATCCACTGATAGGTGTGGGGTCTTCTCTGTCTCTCTTCTTCTTGCTTCTTTCCTCATTTAGAGGAGTTTGCAGTGCTGGAATCTCTGGTGCTTTAGTTTGGGCTGGAGGAATTTGACCCTGACTCTGTTCTTTTGGCATTGCTGGCTGATCTGTCATTATAGGATGATCTGTGGTATCTACCTCTTTTCCCTTTGAAGTCCCTGTGACTAGTGTGCTGGTTTTCTGTGCAGGCTGCTAAGAAGTTCCAGCAGAGGATGTTCCGACTCCTGATTGTTGAGGCAGCTTGAAAGATACTTGTCCAAAAGAGTCCAGGTCAAGGATTTTTTCAAGATCTTTCATAGATTTTTCCATCTCTTCCTGCTCACTAATTTCTTCTATTAAAGTCCCTTCTATCCATTCATCTTGATTTGCATACTATTCAATTTCTGGGATCCTATGATGTACATACACTGATAGCCTGTTCCTTACTTTTCTATCACTTATAAAAATATTTGGGTCATATGGCACCCACTAAAAACTTTTCTTCAATTTGACGCGTTCTTCTAAAATCTTCTCAGCATCTTGCCATGCATCCCTAGAATGGATGACATAAGGGCCTAACTGGTTTTTGATTCTCAATTGCGCTTTCTTCTTTGCATTACAAAAATGAATTAAGTCTGCATTGATGATCTGTCAAAAATATTCTAATGCAAACAATCTCATAGGCACATATTTAGGCAACTTGAATGGTCAAAGTTCACACCAATACATTCTGATTTCTGTGTGACTTTGGTATAGGTACCAATCACCTATCCTATACTGTTTGGAGAGCTGCAAAATCGTTTTCATGTCACCAGAGATCCTAGGAGGGGGGGGCTCCTATCAGCAGAGTGGATTCTTTATGTACAAACAAGTCAATGAATTCATTATAGGTATAAAGGCACTCATAGGTATTATGGAAGACTGAGCTCCAAAAGATCACAGACCTTTGATTTCCCTTTGAGTCCAGTTTCCTGATGGGGAAAGAAAAGCTGTCTGGATTATGATATAACAAGAGATGGTATATAAAAAAAGCGTATTTGAAAACTCCTTCCCTATCCAAATTTAGGAGTTGGTCATGGATTTTGTTGGCAATGAAAGTGGCATAGTCATATTTGATAGCAAGAGGTTGTCCTGGGGTAAATATTGACAGTAGAACTAGGGTGATCTCATCAACATATTCACTGGTATTAAATCCCAAGATCAGGGATATCATGTCAACAATAAGTCTGCCAGTGTCAGTGAAAAAGGTCTGCAGATAGGGAGGTGGGCCTATAGGTTGATGCTCTGGTAGCATAAAGGTTCGAACAATACAACTTATCTCTGATTTGGGCAATTGAGAATATTTTTCAAGAAGATATCCCATGGAAAGACGAGCAAGGTGCTCAGTGGAGTGGAACTATATCATTTCATTAATAGACTCAGCAGTTATGTGAAAAGGAATAGTTTGGGATGGGGACATAACTTCTCTATGGACAGGGTCATAGTTGGCACATCACCGATGAATGATGTCTGGGAAAACATGAACTGAGGGAATGAAATACATGGGAAGGTTAGATTCCCATAACCCAAAAATATCAGAGTTGTTTCGATAACTATCTCTAATTTGGCAGAAGGCTTGAAGATGGTTCACATTACTAGACAAATCTTTTATTTGAAAATCTTTGTCGGCCAGGGGTAAATAATCTAAGCCTTTATGAGGTGCATTCATAGGCGCGACGTTCATGGCTACGGGAGCTTCCATGTTTTGTTCTCATGTTTTCAAACTGGAATTCGGGCTTCTGTGGAAACAATGGACTAAACAGCAGGCTTTGGGGTCTTTTAATGGAAGCTTCAGAATGATTTCAACTTGAATTCGACTCTTTTAGGTAAAATATTCAGTGGAAAAACTGAAATTACAGGTTTGCAAAGTGAATTGGGTAAATACCTATGTTTAGGAGGAAAACCATGTAATTTCGCGGGTTGAACGACGAACTGCAGAGCACGACGCTGGAATTTCTTGGCCGGGTGGTGGACTGGACGTGTTTTGCATGGAGCACAATTTGCAGGGAATAAGAGTGAAAATGACATTTTCCCATTGATTTAATGAAATTTGGTTTGGCGAGGTTTTTTTTGGCATTTATTGAGCAGCTGACGTTAGAGTGATGGGACATCTTGTCGTCACACTGAGGGTGGTAAGCGGTTTTCCCTGCACTGCTTTTAAGGTCGGGTGGTTTTGGATGGGGGCAAGCGAGCAGGTTGAATGAGCGATGCGTGGCAGTGGTACAATGGAAAACCGTCGAGCGATCACAAGTTAAAAGACGGAGGGAAGGGTGGTCGTGATATCACTGTTGACCGTCGGATGAGCAGGTGGAGATCGGACAAAAGACGAGAGTGAGACAAGGTAGGGAATTATGCAGCAGGCCCAAGTTAATAAAACTTAATTTAATCGTATCGGGCGCGTTTTGATTCGTCGAGGGGGATGGTTATTAGTTAACCGGCGGTTAACTAATCCTGTAGTTTTGGCATGCGGCAGGGAGGCTATTAATAAATTCCAAATGAATCTATTATTCCCAAAACTCAGCTTTATAATGGTTTATATACCATCCGGGTGGGAATTATGTAATACTCAGGGTTTTTAAAATACTTACATATTACGGGAAAAGGGTAACTTTTTGGGATTTATATAATAATCGTTAGAAATTAATATGAAATGAAAATTTTAAATCGCTAAGTTAAAGATTTTTCTACATCTATTCAAATTTAGGCTAGAGACAAAAAAGGGGTTTTTTAGTGACATGGCACAGTATTTCTAAGTAAAAATGAGATTTCACTTAGGAGAAATTTATGAGATGAAATGAATAGGTTATGAGTGATATTAAGAACAGATCTTAATACTTTGGGGGAAATTAGTGAATGTCTAGGGAAAAATATGAAGGGGAGTTAGTCATGTAACCTCGTTTTGCTTGAGATGCTTCAAGTATAATGTCTGCCTGGTACTTGTGATAGAAGTGAAAGTTAACACTTTTGGAGACAAAATTTATCACAAGTATCATTCTGCAACACCATTCTACCCATACTGCCTACTTATCTGCCAAGATTAAACAGTTTGGTCAGATTTTATTCTCTATTTCTAAAACAAGAATTCAAAAATGAACTAGCCAATATTAAGTTGTTTGGCCATTCATCAATGGTGGCATAAATCACCAAGCTGCACAAAATTATATTATTACAGAAAATAAAACAGTAGTGGCATTTTTGACTTGCACACTTTCCTCGTCTATTTTGTTTGGGTTTCATTTCTTTCACTTTTTTCTTTTTTGACCATTTTATTTTTTTTATCCTTTTATTTTTTCTTTAGGGCATACCCTCTTTAAATCTTTTAAATTTTTTTATTTTTGACAATATGGAAAATCGTTGTAACAAGAGAAGGTATGAACATATTACAGAGCTCATCAGTGTCAATCATGAAATATGACACCTATTGGTATAGGAGCATACAATTCCCAAAATTAAACAAAGACAACAAAAGGGTCCAAACAAACATGTTCAGCCTCCTTTTCAGGAAGATTACACAGATGATGAGGGGAATATTGTGGAAGATTTGGATGATAATCAAATAAATTTTCTACGGATAAATGATGATGAAACAATTTTCCTCACTCGAGAGGAGTGGGAAATTTTTCTCATAGCCCAGACTGAATTGAATTCTGAAGAGTCATATGAATATAAACAAGGATTCAAAAATTCCATAATGGAAGTCCATAGGTAGTACAAACTTAAAAGAAAAAAGAGTACAAACACTCCCAATGTCAAAATTTCAGAACAACCTACTAAGAAGTCATCCGAAAATGAACCTAGGAAAACCACAGATAGTCTTCCTAAGAAAACTATGGATAATTCTGGTAAGAAAAAGATAGAAATCCCCGTCAAAAATGTTACTAGCAGCATATCTAAAACTACTCAAACAGATGTCCCAACCACCAATCAATAAAAATATCCTATCACAAAACAAATTATAGAGCAAGCTAAATTTCCCATCTTAAGTAAGAATCAAACATTTTTCAATATCGAGAATGAATTGGAAAAACTGAAGATCCTTATTCCTCTCACAGAGTCAATGAACAAAAACATGTATATAACCCAAGTAATGAAATCCTTGAACATTGGGAAAAATAGTGACTCTGTAAATTTGAATGATGATCAATCTGAAGTCTTATTTGGGCCAGAAGTTGAAGGAAAACCTCAAGAAGGAGTCCCTCCATTCTATGTTAGTTTGAATATTCATGATAAAATTCTCCATAATGTTATGCTAGATTCAACTGCCTCCCATAATTTAATGCCTAAGGCTGTGATGGAGAAACTAGGACTTGATATTACTAGACCCTACAAAGACTTGTACTCCTTTGATTCTAGCAAAGTTAGATGCCTAAGTCTTATCAAAGACCTATGTGTTATTTTATCCAAATACTTGCCAAAAGTCTAGTGATGGATATAGTAGTTGCAGATATTCCCCCTCAGTATGGCATGCTCTTGTCATGCTCATCGAGAGAAAAATTACAAGGAACCCTACAAATGGACATGACCTTTGCCACCATTCGAGTTTTTGGGCAGAAAAGGAGACTGTGTAGGGAAATTTTAATGAAATTTATGGTGAGTACTCAAGACAGACCTCAAAATTATCCACTATACTCTGTGCATTCAGATTTAGATTCATTTATTCTTTACAATGATGGGGATATCAACAATCAAGTAATCATTGTTGAGAATGAGGTTCCTAAAATAGACCTAACCCAAACAGAAATAACAGAAATGAAAACTCCTCCTGAACCTCTTTGGAACCTGAGTTTTGATGGCTCTTGTAGCAAAGATGGTGCTGGGGCAAGAATTTGGGTGGTTAATACTAGAAATAATCATGCTAAGGGTCACTCATATAGGCTAAAATTTCAATGCAATAATAACATAGCAGAGTATGAATCCCTCATTCTAGGTTTGCAATTGTTAAAAAGGTTAGGTGCTAAGAGAATTTCTATTCGGGGAGATGCCAAATTGATTATTAAACAAATTAAAGGAGAATATTCGACCAAACATCCTAGGATGAGAGCATACAAAAATGTTGTGCTGGACTTCCTAGAAGGTTTCCTTGAATATGACCTTTCTGCAATTACTAGGAAACAAAACATCATTCCAAACATTCCGGCTTTTTCAGCTAGCTCTTGTAAAATTCCTTATCCAAATCAAGAATATGTACTGGAGGTAAAACACAAACCAGTTGTACATGATAACATCAAATATTGGCAGGTATTTGGAAATGATAAGCAGATTCAGAGTTTCATACAATCTAAAGATGATTTTCAAGATGTTAGTATTGATTTGGAATCTGAAGAAGATAGTCAAATTATTGAACATTTTGATCGAGAAAGGCAACAACATAATTTATATGTAAACACTCCCTTAGATAAAGTTGTAGAGAAAGGCAACAACATAATTTATATGTAAACACTATCTTCTTCAGAGTTTCATACAATCTAAAGATGATTTTCAAGATGTTAGTATTGATTTGGAATCTGAAGAAGATAGTCAAATTATTGAACATTTTGATCGAGAAAGGCAACAACATAATTTATATGTAAACACTCCCTTAGATAAAGTTGTAGATAAACTAGAACTGCTTGAAATTGACCTAGAAAAATAAGTGTTTGAAACACTCCAACTTAAAGATAATACTTTTCCTAGGGTTTTAGCTCCATTAGAAGAACTATTTGATTTCAATGATGTGGCTAAAAGGCCTAAGATTGAGCCCTTAGGAACAATAGTTGAAGATTGTAATTTAGGTACTGAAAAAGACCCAAAGTTTATAAAACTGTCTAAATCAATCCCAGTAGCTGAAAAACAAAAGTATATTTCTTTATTCAAATAATTTAATGATGTTTTTGGCTGGAGCTATGGAGATCTTAAAACATACAACATTGAAATCATACAACATAAATTTGAATCAAGGAAGATCAGAAACCTTTTAAACAAAGACTTCATAGGATAAATCTGATTATGATGCCTTTAATTTTGAAAGAAATCAAAAGGATGTATGATTCCAAAATCATAGTTCCTCTTAGGTACTCTAAGTGGGTTTCCAACATTCTACCAACTAGGAAGAAAACAGGTGAAATCAAATTGTGCATAGATTTCAGAAACCTTAACAAAGTTTCCATAAAAGACAACTATCCCTTACCTAAAATTGATCATATTTTGCAAAAGGTAGTTGGGTCTTCTAGGCTTTCCTTATTAGATGGATTCTCATGTTATAATTAGGTCTTAGTTCATCCATAGGATCAAGAAAAAATAGCCTTTACTACTCCTTGGGGTACCTTCATGTATGTGAAGATGCCTTTTGGATTAATGAATGATGGAAGCACTTTTCAGAGAGCAATTGATATCTCTTTTGCTCATGAAATTGGCAAATTTATTGTGATCTATCTAGAAACATAACTGTATATTCTAAATCTAATGAAGAACATCTTATGCACCTTACAATAGTTTTTTAAAAGTGCAAAAAGTTTGGGATCTCATTAAATCCTAAGAAAACAATGTTTGGTCTTGAAGAAGGAAAACTTCTTGGTCACATTATATCTAATGAAGGAATCAGAATTGATCCCAAAAGGATTGAAGCTATCCTAAAAATAAACCATCCAAGGAATATTAAAGAGCTTCATTCATTTATTGGGAGAATAAACTTCCTAAGAATATTTATCCCTAACCCTGCAGAACTTCTCAGAAATATCACAAACATGCTAAAATGAGACTCTGAAATCAGGTGGAATATTGAAGCTAGGGAATCATTTAACCAGTTTAAAAAAGCATTAACAAAAGCACCAGTCCTTATTAGTCCTGATTTTACCAAAGATTTTATAATTTTTTCCTTTTCCTTTGAACATACTATTGCAACTATCCTTTTGCAGAAAAATGTTGATGGATATGAACAACCCATTGCTTTCTTTAGCCAAGCTTTAAGGGATGTTGCACTCAAGTACAACATAATGAAAAAGTAGGATTTTGCACTGATAAAACAATTAAATATTTTAGGGTATACATTCTTCATTCCCATATAATTGCTTATGTACCTAATGTTGTTATTAAAGATATTTTGACACAGAATGGACCAGATGGAAAAAGAGGTAAATGGATTGCAATCATTCTAGAATATGACATGCAAATCAAGCCAACCAAGCTCATCAAAGGACAAGGATTAACCAAATTGATGGTTGAATCTAATTTTAATGATTTAGATATTAAATTTGTAGATGAATTGGATGATCAAGAGGAACAGGTGACTCCACAACTTGATGAGGCTTTCTTGACCTCACCCTAGTATGCAGACCTTATTTATGTTTTATTTAATTTAAACTCTCCTCCTAGTCTGACAAAAGCAAAGGCTATATTTCTGAAACTAAAAGTAGCTAGATTTTGCATCTTAGAGAATCTTTTAAATTGGAAAGATGCTGGTGGTCTTCTGCTAAAGTGTCTTTTGAGTGATGATGCAAAAAGAATAATGTAGGAATTCCATGAAGGTGACCGCGGTGGCCATCTCTATTGGAAAACTACTGCCAATAAGATCCTTAGAGCTGGTTTTTACTGACCTACACTTTTTCAAGATGTCCATGATAAGGTAACCTCTTGTCATAAGTGTGAAATATTTGAGTGAAAAAATAGAACTTTTACCTTTAACTTTGAAGCCCATATCTGTTGAGAGCCCTTTCTAGCAGTGGGGATTGGATTTCATTGGAGAAATCCATCCTCCATCCTCTACTCAACATAACTGGATCCTTACTACCACTGACTATTTTACCAAATGGATTGAGGCTATTCCTTCACGACTAGCCACAAATGTTGTGATTATCAAATTCTTAGAAACCAACATCCTATCTAGATTTGGCTACCCAAACAAACTCATTATAGACAATGTTACAACCTTCAAGTCTAAGAAAATGATAGATTTCTACAATAAATACCATATTACCTTGGGGTATTCAATTGCTTATTACCCACCAGTAAATGGGCTAGTTGAATCTTCCATCAAAAGTAGCTGCTAGAAGAAAGCAAGAAGTCATGGCACAACAAACTTATAAATACACTTTGGGCCGATAGGATCACTACAAAGAAATCAATTGGCATGTCACCATACCAATTGGTTTATGGAACAGATGTTTTTTTTCCATACTCTTTGGGAGTCGCAGTCATGAAGTTGATTAAGGAATTGCAGGTTGATCCCAATGAAATTCAAAGAAGGATTGATCAAATAATCCAGTTGCAACAATCCAGAGAATAAGTTTATAACAAAGTTAAAGTCATTTAGGAGAATATTAAAAAAAGTTTTTGACAGAAGGACAAAGGCATATGATTTCACCATTGGTGAAAAAGTTTTAAAGTGGAATTCAAGAAGATAAGATAAAGGGAAGCATGGAAAGTTTGATAACCAATGGATGGGTCCTTATGTCATTTACGCTTTCAGAGGAAATAATGCATTATTTATTGGAAATTTGGATGGGATAGAATTACCTGGTGGACATGTAAATGATAGGATGCTCAAACATTATTTTTTTGAGCATTAAACATTTTATTACCATTTATCATTGTATATATCATTATCTTTATTGTATGGATTGGGTAACCTATTAGCAAAAGTTGAATCATGTAGAGAAGGTCCTAAGCTTATATTTGATGAGTTACCATAAATACCACTACAAACAAATCAGAGTTGGATACTGTTGAAATAACAGCTCAAGGCTACTGATCATATGTTATTGACACCTCACAAGGAGAGTGCCATCCCCAGTTGGAGCAACTGTTATGGTCCTATAATTTATAGGATCTCAAGGTAGTTGAGTGATGTATCTCATGAATCTTACTTTTTAAATATTTGTCATCTTCCAATGATTTCCAAATAAAAAGAAAAATAGAATAAAAAATGAAAAGAAGGTATAAAGAAAAAGATTAAAGAGAAAAACAAAAATATTGAAAAAAGAGAAGAGATCAAAACCCACCAGGAAAAAAAGAAAATCAAAAAGAGAATAAAGTTGAAAGTCTGCAAGTCTAAATGCCACTACTCATAAAACATTTTGCTTCATTTCTGTAAAATAAAGTTGTGTGCCGCTTGTTCAAAATGCCACACTCACCTGCTTTAGTTTGGTCATACTACTTAATCATCACTAGACTTCTTTAAATTTTTGCAAATTAGATAGAGAATGAAGGTTCATCTAACAATTTAATATGGTGTTGATGCCTCAAAAATCACTGCAACAACATTGGGCGATAACCACCCGGTCCGGACCTTAGTACAGCTCCTTTTCCGTTTGGGATGGTGGCTCCGACTGGATATAACGGGACCAGTTTCCCGATAGTGAATAAAAGAGATGGATGAGTGATGAGTTTCCTGTTTTAATGATAGGCGACTAGCTTATTCTATTAACAAAAATAAGAAAACTAATACTAATCCCGGGAACAATTTTATTCAATTGAAATGCAGCGTTTAATAATCCTTATCTATCTAACAGGAATATAGATGGCTCTGTAAAATAGACACAGATGTTCAATCATTTAAAGATTACTTCATATGAATAGTCAAAAAAAGCGATTAACACAAATTACTGCATTCACCATTTATATCATCGATACATATACAATTGAAAGAAAAGCATGCTATAAACAGCCAATAGTGGGATGCATAAAGGATACTGTTAAAGCACATATATATATAAGCAATAATAGCAAGAGCGATTAAATAACAATTCATATAACAGGAATGAGTACAGACGCAGATAATAGTACCATGTGAGCTGCTAATCAATCCAAATATCAATCGCTATTCAAAATCCTTCCTTCAACACAGAAATGCTTTTAAACAAAGACAATAGTGCACATTTGTATAAAAACCTTCCTGATTAAAATCAAGATAATTGGTCCAGTTTCAAAAAAGAATATCCGTGAAGTACAGTAGTGCAACTTCAGGGTTTAAGTCATATACAAAAATTTACGTCCTTTTCTAAATGCATGAAAGGGTCTATAAATACTACTAAGCTAAAAAATCTATGAAACAAAATCCTACTAAATTGGCATCAAT
>APFE030812718.1:0-13079 GCA_000404065.3 Pinus taeda | reverse complement strand
GTTTATGTTTCACTTTAAAAAGGTATTATTTCGACATTTTTATCCCTTTCAAGCAGGTATGAGTAATGTTTGTGTTTTTGTGCAAGATAACAGAATTATTCAGGCAAAATCGATCATTTTTCAACCAGAGTCACCTTTTAAGCCCTTTTCTGACTCCTAAAACATGAAAAGATTGCCGAATTTCTCTTTTAAACTCGTTAAAACGGAATTAAAAGACGGTCGATTTACATCTCTTTTTCGACCATAAAAACATAAAAAGATTGCCGGATTTTTTTTCGTTTCAAATCCGATATTGGTTATAAAACGACGTGTCCTTGGTCGCTTTTTTACTTTTTTCGGATCAAAGATACTAATAACGAAAAGTACTCCTTGGTCGTTAAAGATCAAGCGGTTCTCTCAAGTATTATTTTATACTTTTTTGGGCTTGGGAGACACAAATTTACAAAAAATTCAAACCCTGGAGTCTTCTTTAGTTTTTTCAGACTCTCTAAAAATGAAAAACGCCGAGTTTCTCCTATACTAGACTCGTTAAAATTCGACAGTAAAGGACTTGTTCCATTACAAACAGGAACGAACCACTCCTTCTTAGGGTTCGCATTTAAACTAGGTTGGACTCATTTGAAGGGTGAGCTTATAATCAAGCATATGTTATCCTCCCCAAGCTTGTAAAAAATAAAGAGGTACTTGCCAGAAATGGTGGGGGAAAAGAGAGAAAAACGAGTCTGTTTGTCATACTTTATAACCACTCTTGAACACGACACTTTCATTCACCTGGGTTTGGAAATCCTTTACCTAAAAGTTGATCGAACCATATTGAAAGTCTTCAGCCAGTTTCTGGGTATTAACTTTGGGTCAATCATCACCAAACCATCTATCGTGTCGTTATGTGTTCAAGAGCTCAGTGCAAATAAGCCATTCATCTACAAAATATCTGTAATCCATCTTGACCATCCCTGTGTCAGTCCTTGCAACTAAATTTCTTCGACTTGATTTATGATTTCGTGTCGTGAGCTTGCTTACGACCGATCCCTTTCTATCGACTCTGACTCATTATCTAGAAAGATGATCTAGGAATCGTCAGTACCTTGGGATCTGCATGCCTCAATGGCAGGTTTCTCTCCTTTGACGACAGTTTACATCATTGACTTTCGATCAAAGGATTCCGTGACATGTTCAACATCAACACATCTTATCACATTTCAAGGATTGTGCTGAGTACTTTGAGGGCCATTGTCATTATTGGTGGTTTCTCTCACGCTTGTTAACATTTTACATCATTGACTGGTAATCAAGCGGTTTCTACCATGTTCGACTTCGACACATTCAATCACATGGTTAGAATCGTACTATTCAGGACGTAGAAATGAAGACCCTGGATCTAGTTTCCAACATCCAGGCTGCCAGGAATTTTGTATTCATTATATTATGGACTATTCAAAAATAGATGGCTGTGTCCATACTGTGTCCACATGTGTCTGTACTTATGATGTGTTACGAGATCATTCCTATATCAGAGCAGTAGTTAGTCTCCTAGTCAGTTAGTCTTCTAGTCAGTTTTCAGTCTCTTAGTCAGTTGTTATCTGAGTATGGGAATGCCTACCTCAGCGATGATATGATCTCATATATATATTTTGCATTGAATGTTTTTACAGGTTCCAACCGGGCTCTCCGCAAGATGATCCTCGAAATGATAAAGCACTTCACTCTTCCTATATGAAAAATGAAAAAATCCTCATATACTACAGACTTCGCACTTTAGGGGGCAATCTGTTACACAAAAATATCGTCACCTTGATTATTTGCAGTTGGTGTAGGCCTATCATCACCTATGCCAACTTCCTAAGCAAGTCTTAAACCTCAGCTCTTCAAAACAAGCTTGAGAAAAGAGAGAAAGACATCAAAAATCAATATAACTCTGGTTCCGCACTTTCTCTTAGCTTTTCCTGTGGGCCCGCACCTTTTGTTCGAGATATCTGCGTACTTATACGCTCTGTATGTAAAGGGGAGGGTGCGTACCCCTGTAAAAGTCAAAAGTCGCAATTTTTATCTTTAAAAACTCATCTTGGGTTGATTCTAGAGTTTTCTAGAAGGATTTGTTACATGGATTGTTCTCTCCAAGTGGTTCATGCATCCCATCATAGGAGGAACTAATCCCTTATTGAGAGGAGCTATCCCTCTGAAGGAGGACTCTATCCCTTTGAAGGAGGAGCTGGTAACTAATCTCCATTGCACTATAAATTGAGGCATTGGGTCAATGGTCAGAGAGGTTAGAAGCTGAACTTTTGAGGGTAAATGCTAGTGAAATCAAGACTTCCTATTTGAGCTTAAGAGGAGAGATCACATACCTTTTTGGCCCCATTAGGGAGTGAGTGAAGCTTGTCAAAGTAGAGGAGACTTCTTGTCGGACCCTGGAAGGAGCTTGTACAGCATCAAGGCAAAGGTTGTAAGGTTCTTTTCTTTTGAATTAATACAATCAAGCTCATTCTTCTAAACAAGTATTTTATGCTACTTGTTTCATGGACTCCTTGACTTTCATGTTAAATATGTTTTATAATATTGTATATTCAGGTGCTATTTAATTGTTTGCCTTGTTTGTGCTTACAGGTTTGCGATGAAGGAACTTACTTGGATGAAAGAAGCAAAGGCATCTCTGAACTTGCGTTGGACATGAGGTATGCCCTTAAACACACTTGTTTCCCATTACTTATAAAGCACATTTAGAGAAAGATAGTGTTTGGTTGGTTTGTTTGTCATTAGGTCTTCATTAGATTCTAGGAAGGTCTGTCTTGTCCGCAAGATCGACTGATTCCGCGTGACAAATTGGTTTATGGGTTTCTATTAAAAATAATGTTAATAGTACACACATTGATAGTAACTATAAAGATGAAATGTTAATTATTTTAAAAGAATGGGTACATTATTTCACATCATTAAAAAAACATGTTATTTTTTTACCAAAAAAAATAATGTATATGTTTCTTTTTTTTTAATTTGTTTATTGGTTTCTATTAAAAATAGTGTTAATAGTACACACATTGATAGTAACTATTAATATTGGTGTCTCTATTTGTCAACTTTTTTCATAGTGCTTGTGTTTGTGGAATAGTAAGAAATACCTCTAATCTCATTAGTTACCAATAAATACCTCATAAAATTCTTTTTTTAAACCCGCTCTTAATACATATTTTTATAAAAATAACCTCTATTAATAATAAATATCCTTTATTTATATTATATACTCATTTTTATAACCCCCAGTACTTATAAAAACCCACAATGCCCCACTTTCACACTTCGCACAATACTTAACCCACAACGCCCCACTTTCACACTTCGCACAATACTTAAAATATATTGATTATATTTTTCACAAATCTAAAATCCCCTTTATAAATAAATGTGATAATAAATTGATGAACATGGTAAAGGTATTATTGTGCTAAGATAAATTACCATTTCCCTTAATATTTTTGGAATGTCATCATATTTGGGACCCTAAATTAGATGTTCATCCCCATTTTAATGGGATATGAAATAAATTCTAATAGTGAATAGATGAAAAAAATATGTTTTCCTCTAATGTTATTAGAATGACATCATCTTTTTTTGATATGTTAGAAGTTCTCAACTATTTCTCTATATTCTTGGGATAATAGCTAAAATTGGTTCCTTTTGCTTGGTTTGTTTTTCCTAATCTACGTTTTTGAAAAAAACATATAAAATGAAATTTTTTGTTTTATGTAATGAAATTCTTATGTAACTGCTTTAAAAGTTGTGGATGGATTTAGGAAAAATTTGACAGATTTTTATTCATAGATGTTAGCCTATAGAGGCAATAGAAAAAAAAATGAATGAAGAGTGGGATAATGTATGCACGTGATTTGGTTGTTTTAAATATCCCTTGAGTAATAAGAATACTGATTATTATTGCCTCATGGATGTTTCCCTCACAAGGAGGGTTTTATCACATAAAACATATGTCAATCTTTGTGTTTGATTATTCTTCTATCTCGTTTATTTGCCATTATTTTATGCAATTTCAATTTATTTGTAGGTTATGCTTTTATGCTCAACTCAACAAGTGGTATTAGAGCTTTTGGGAAAAGTTTGTGTTAATGGTGAAGATGCAGAGTGCGAAGTTTGAAATTGAAAAGTTCAATGGCAGTAATATCTTTGAGCTATGGAAGTATAAGATGTGGGATGTGCTCGTGCAACAAGGAGTGGCAAAGGTGTTGCATGGCAGGGAAAAGAAACCAATGGGAATGGATGATGACGACTAGGATGACATAGATGCAAGAGCCCTCAATGCTATTTGTCTATGATTAGCAGGTGATGTGTTGTTTAACATTGTTGGAGAGAAAACAATGGTAGCCTTATGGACCAAGTTAAAAATACTTTGTATGACAAAGTCCTTGACAAACATAATCTATTTTAAATGGTATTTATATAGTTTGTGGATGAAGGAATGTACAAATATCTCTGATCATTTGAATTCTTTCAATTATGACAGTTGTCTAGCAAGATGTAAATCTCGGAGGAGAAGAGAAAGAAATTAAACTATTGTGTTCTTTGCGTGAGTCTTGGGATGATTTTTAACCTCTATAAGTTTTAGTTCTACTGATACCATTGATTATGTTTCTATTGTGGGAGCTTTATTATCTGGGGAAGCTTGACAGAAATCTAGCCTTGAAACCTCAACATCATAAGCAATGGTGGCAAGAGGTCGATCAAAAGAAAAAGATCGAAATTTGATAGACACATAAAGATCGAAGTCAAGGGGCAAGAAGAGCAAGTTAAAGTGTTGGAATTGTAACAATTCAAAGCATCTTAAGAAGGATTTCTGGAAAATAAAGCAACAACTTAATAAAAAAAGGACTTTAAAAAGGAAGCTAATTCAACTAAAACTAGTACAGGTATTGTTGATGAGGTATTGTCCACTTCTACTATTTCTCAACATCATCATAATTGGTTGCTAAATTTTATTGCTTCCCATCATATGTGTCTTCATAGGAATTGGTTCTGTTCATACCAATCTATTGATGATAGTGTGGTTTTCATGGATAATGATGTTACATGAAAACCTATTGGGATTGCTAATATTAGGATTAAAATGTATGATGGTACTATTAAAACGTTAATAGAGGTGAGGCATGTGCCTGAACTTATAAAGAACTTAATATCTTTGGGAGTAGTAGATGCCACTAGTTATAAATGTACAACTCAAGGTGGAGTTATGAAGGTGATGAAATAAATCTTAGTAATCATGAAGGCTAAAAGGTTTGGGAACCTTTATAAGCTTGAAGGAAGGACAAAAACAGAACATGCAACAATAGCATCTGATGGCAAAAGTGACTCTAATCGTTTATGGCATCAGTGCTTGGATCATATAAGCGAGAAAAGGCTAAAGGTGTTAGTTGGTCGTAATTTACTCCCAAGCTTGAAATCTTTGAATTTGTATTGCTCTAAGATTTATGGAAAGCAATCTAGACAAAAATTTAAAATAGGAAAACATGTTAGTAAATGTATCCTTGATTACATCCATTCATATCTTTGGAGACCATATCCTAAAGTATCTTTTGGAGGATCTTCATATTTTGTAGCATTTACATATGATTACTCTAGAAAGGTGTGGGTATATTTACTGAAAAGAAAAGTTGATGTATTTGATGCTTTTAAGTAGTAAAAAGATTTGGTTAAAAGGGTCACTCACAAGTTAATTAAATGTTTAAGAATTGATAATGGAACCAAGTTTACTTCAAATGAATTAATTATTGCAATGAAGCTTGGATTGAAATACATAAAAACATGGTTTATACTCAACAAAATGGTGTTGTTGAACACATGAATAGGACTCTTCTAGATAGAGCAAGGAGCATGCTTAGTAATGCCAAGTTGCAGCAAAACAATGAATAGGTTAAAGGCTCACTTATCTAAGACATTCAAAATGACCTTGGAGTAGAAAGAAAATCTTGGGGATGGAGATACACGCAGACGAGAAAAATAATAAGTTATGGTTATCACAATAGAAGTATGTGGAGAAAATATTTCTGAGATTTGGTATGAATAATGTGAAACCATTTCAAATCCCTTTAGATTCCCACTTCAAGCTTTCTTCAGGTTTGTGTTCTAGTAATGATTTAGAAAAGGAGCATATGTCTCGTGTATCATATGCTAATGCAGTAGGATGGTTAAGGTATGTGATGGTTGGTACAAGGCCAGATACTTCACATTCAATTGGTGTTGTCAATAGATACATGGAAAATCTAGGTAAAGAGCATTGGGCAACATTGAAATAGATACTTTAGTATCTTAAAGGCACAAGTAATTATTGTATCACCTATAGTGGTAGTAGTGATTCAATCTGTGGTTACGTTGATTCATATTTTGCAGGTGGCTTGGATGAGAGGATATCCACTTCTGGATATGTTTTGGATATGTTTTTACTCTTGCAGGTGGAATTTGTAGTTGGATTTCAAAGATTCAAAAAATAGTTGTTGTATCCACTATTGAGGAAGAATGCATAATTGTCTCACATGCTTGCAAAGAGGCAATCTGGTTAAAATGGTTTCTAGGTGAGTTTGGAAGGATGTAGGACAAGGTGAAATTATTTTTTGATAGTCAAAGTGTTATTCATTTAACAAGGAATCCAACTTATGATAATAAGAAAAAACATATACCTGTTAAATACCATTTTGTAAGATAATTTATTGATGAAAGTGGAGTGGTGGCTCTAAAAAATGTCCATACAAAGAAAAAATGTGTAGACATGTTCACAAAACAAGTCTTGTCAAAGAAGCTAAAATGGTCCCTAGCTAAAATGGCCCCTAGCTTCTCTTAGCTTGCAAGGAAGGTGATGAATAATTTGGGCATGGTATATCAGGTAAATTGTTTTCAAGGTGGAGATTGTTAGAAGTTATCAACTATTTTCCTATATTCTTGGGATATTAGCTAAAATTGGTACCTTTGGCTTTGTTTTTTTTTTCTAATCTAAGTTTTTGAAAAAACATATAAAAATAGCTTTTTTGTTTTATGTAAAAAAGAGATTATGTAACTACTTTAAAAGTTGTGGATGGATTAATAAAATATCTGGCATGTTTGTATTCATACATGTAAGCCTATAGAGGCAATAAAAAAAATTGAATGGAGAGTGGGTTGAATGGTGGTATAATATATGCCTGTGAGTTGATTGTTGTAAATATCCCTTGAATAATAAGAATATTGGATATCATTTCCCTGTGGATGTTTCCCTTACAAGGAGGGTTTTACCATGTAAAATGTTGTTTCAATGTCTTTGATTATTCCGTTAACTTGTTTCTTTTCCATTATTTTGTGGATGTTTCCCTCACAAGGAGGTTCTTACCGCGTAAAATATTGTTTCAATGTCTTTGATTATTCTATTATCTTGTTTATTTTCCATTATTTTTTGCAATTTCAATTTATTTGCAGGTTATGCTTTCGCTACTAACTCAACATGATATTATGCACCAAAAAGGGAATTTCCATCCCAATTTACCACATAAAATGTTGTTTCAATCTTCCCTATGGATGTTTTCCTCACAAGGAGGTTTTTACCAAGTAAAATGTTGTTTCAATCTGTCAACGTGATATTATGCACCAAAAAGGGAATTTCCATCCCAATCTACCATGTAAAATGTTGTTTCAATCTTCACTATGGATGTTTCCCTCACAAGGAGGTTTTTACCATGTAAAATGTTGTTTCAAGTTGTCTTTGATTATTCTACTATCATGTTTATTTGTCATTATTTTCTGCAATTTCAATTTATTTGCAAGTTATGCTTTCGCTGCTAGCTCAACATGATATTATGCACCAAAAAGGAAATTCCCATCCCAATTTACCACATAAAATGTTGTTACAACATGTGTTTGATTATTCTGCTATCTTGTTTATTTTCTATTATTTTCTACAATTTCAATTTATTTGCAGGTTATTCTTTCGTTGCTCAACTCAACAGGATATTATGCACCAAAAAGGGAATGTTCATCAGAATTATGGTGGGAGTTTAAGTAAACTCAAATAGTGCATACTTAAAAAATGAGTGACACAATGAAGGGATTTATCCTTGAAAAATAATATAATTGTTAATGACACTCTCCTTCGGTACTATTATAGCAAGATAATGAGATAGTGTTTTTGGGAGTTTTGAAACATAAAGATAATTTTCACTTTTGAATGTGAAGAAATTTGAAATAAATAATTATAGAAAACATTTTAAGAATAAGTGATATTTTTGTTGGCTCTTTCTTTGAGTTCTATCGGGATGATATTATCATTTTTTACTTTTTCCATCACAATGTGAGTGTCGATCCCAATTGTGATTAGTAAAAATTTTAAGAATGAAAATTTATTTTAAAGATTAGAAACCTTGCTAAATATTACTAGTCTCTAATATGCAAACTACTTCTCTATAAAAATATTCAAATTTCTAATGATTTTTTAGTCTCTAAAATTTTGGTGATTTCTAAGGTAAAATAATTTTATTTTAATGAATTAGGGTGAATCATTTCTAGGAAAAAAAAATGAAAATTAGTTGATCTTTTTTAAGAAAAATTATGGAAAATATTAACCCAAAAAAAATCATGATCATAATAGTAATGTACCTAATTCAAAAATAACTAATAATATGAATACTTTTTCTCTTTTCAATGTTATTGGAATAATATTCCTTTTTTTTGTTTTAGTATTTTTAACTATAAAATGCTCAAAATAATCCCAAATATGGTGAAAGTTGAAATACAATTAAATTATCAATATCTCATTTCTTAAATGCCATTGAAATAATACCATCATTTTCAATTTGATTTGCCACAAAGCTAATACACAACACTAACGTTGTTGAAATAAACCTATTAGTGAATACTGTAAAATTAAATTGACATTGTGAATGATTCTCATTGTACCTTGAAATATGATAATAATTTCCTAAAGCAAACCTACATCCCCCATATTTAACATAATTCATATATAAATGGAAATTAACCATTTTTTAATATTTCTGAAATCATGCGTTACTCAAATCTAATGCCTTAACACGATAAAATTATTAGACATGTTTTTAATTATTAAAATACAAATTCAACAAAATAAACATACACTTTTTTTTTTCTACACAACGCTTTTTTAATATATAAAATGTGCACACTTTTTCCTATCATCACCACACTTTTTTAATGTAAAGAATGTGTACACTTTTTTCTATCATCAAATAAAAGGTGAATTTTCCACTTTGCACCTTATTACACATCCATCTCTTTCTCCTTGTTACAAAGGTAAAGCATGGCTATAATTCAGAGATTACACTTCTCGAAATCCGTGAGTTACAAATCTCTCACGGAATTAGCATTGAATTTTTAATGTGTTGTTATATTCATGCTTATTAGTATTATTCGGAAGCTGTCTACATTTTATTTTTTACAATGATTTTTAATTTTCATATTTCTATCTTTTTATTATATCATCATGATTGTAAAAATTTATAAAATTCTAATAAATTCATTTTAAAATGTCCTTACCTGGTCTTTTTATGTATTTTCAATATTATGAAAACCATAATCATGTTATAAGTATATACATTTTCAATATGTCCATAAACCCTATACATAAATCTACGTGTTTCATGGTCTACTTTTCCTCCCAAATGGAAGGAGAAATTAAATAATTTGAAAAACGTTATTGATTGATAAAAAGCCATTTTTATTAAGAAAAGAAAGAGAGAGTCGATATTGATTGATTCCGTGGTCTAGATGGGAAAATGATGCAATACCTTCTTTCTATCAGATTCTTTGATATTGTTAATCATTATCCTCATCGATAAAATTGACCTAAATTATTAACCATTTTTCCACTTTTTTATGTTATCACAATAATTCTATAAATTGCTAATTGATGCAGGTGTATTCAGCTAAGGGAGGTCATGGTTGGAGTAATTGTCTTTGCAGATCAGAAGGAGTTTTAGTTACGTTTTTTTTAAGTTCCATTTAAATTTCTAGTTAACAGTATTTAGGACTTTACACTAAGTTTAAGGTTGTCCCAGCCCACTATTTATTTTTATTTATTGTTTTTATTTATTTTTAATTTATTGTTTCAAATTGATTTTAGAATACAGACAAAGATGAATAGTTATCAATGAATAACTAAAATGTAACTACTGATAATTTAAATAATTGTACAATGATCTTTAAGAAGGAAGGAAAAAGCCACTGTAATCATCCATCATAGTATTGAATAAAAATAAGCGCGCAATCATTTTGAGAAGCAAGAAAATCTAAGTCCATATATTGCAGCCTGAAGTCATTTCTTTTTTTATCTACTCATTTCATAACAGTGACAAAGAGCGAGAAATTATCACAGAGGCTAGAAGAAAACATAGCCAAGTTCCTTAAATCAACAGAGAGGGCTTACAGAAGCGAACAAAGAAGAAAGAAGCATCTATAGGTACCAACAAACTTGTATAATTCACATTTACTATTTTCTTTTTAAGATATCTATGTATATATAGATATCAATATAAATTCATAGACAAGCTACAGGATTGAACAAAGAAAAAGAGGTCATCCATAATAGTGCCGAATATAACTATGAGTTCAGAAATGATATATTTACAATTTCATATGTTAACAGCTTAGAGGCATAAATACACAGAACCACGACACAGTGAGGCCGAAGCCACAACCCTCGACAGTAGACTGAAAATAGAAAACACCTCGAAATAGACAGACAAAGAAACGATGAGGCACGACCCTACCCGATACCAAAGCGTAGGTGTTAGGGCAAGAGACCAGCAGTCGGTGAGCCCAGTCATTCACCTGTAGTGGCCACCAAATAAGGCCATAAGAATCCAGGAAATAGAACTATAAAAAAGAGATTCAAAATAGGGATGATGGTTTTCGGAGAGCTAACTTACAAGAGGAGCTGAGGCCTTGCAAACGGAGGAAAGAAGCCGCAGACAAAGGTCACAGTCGCCAAAGCGCCCACTGTTCACAAGGAGTGAGAATAATTAGCAATAGTAGCAAATGAAGAAGAACCATAAATAATGGAAGGAGAGCTTACCTCTATTCAAATGTCGGACGAGAGGTAAGAGTTGAGCCACCCCACGACCATGACCTGCAACAAAATGCCAAGCTTACAATCAAATAGCGAGGTGAAAGCTATGAAGACAAAAGCATAATCAAAGCCACACAGTGACAAACGAATTTATAGAGCCGAGGCAACCAAGGAGTATAGCCGAAGTAGCGCTCGTAGAGTCATAAGGTAGGTGGCCAACGCAGGACCCATAGTCGGGTGGAGTACCTTGCAGCAGGCGAGGCTTTCATGCCCACAAAGCCTAGCTTCGAATCAATACACAAGACCAATAAACAGAGGAGCATCGCAGCCACAGCCGAGTATTACAGCCGCGAAAGAGAAGAGACCAGCGTACAACTAAGACCCACAACTACAGCAACCACAATAATAACCAGGGCCGAACAGACGGAAACCAAAAATAGAGACCTCACCTCGACCACGCAGCAGAGCACCGGAACAACAACCGAATGACAAAGGTTAGGGTTTCTTTGGCGTAGTGAAGAGGCAAGAGAAGCGGAACCCGTGGACAGGAAAATTGTCCTCACAACATTAAATCACCAGTATCGCGCCATAAAACCAATCAACCATAAAATCACCCATGCAATCACACATTAATTATATGCCATAGGTGATCAGGGCTAGTTCCATCAAATTTTGGTATCAAACCAGGTTCGGGTTAATTTATTTTTTATTTTTTATTTATTTTTTAAATGGAAGTCAGAAGAAGAGTTCGTGGTAGAGCTATTTGAAGAGTATCAGATGAAGGATTAAGAGAAGAGATTACGATCTTGAGTGCCCATTTGGCAGGAGTAGAAGAAAGAAGGAGAAGGGATCTAGAAGGAGGGTATGACAGTGAGGAAGAAGTTGCAGATATGACAGAAGGATCAGATGAGGAAGGGCCTAAAATCAAATTGTTAAGGTCGGTTTTATTGGCTAGCAGTAAGCCAAAGCCTGAGATTTCAAACTATGATGGTAGTTTGTCCATAGAAGTGTTGTTGGACTAGATCAGTGAGTTAGACAAATACTTTGAATGTGAGGAGATCAGCGAAGATAGAAAAGTTAAATTCACTGGCACCAAGTTGAAAGGACATGCAACCTTATGGTGGGACAGTGTCCAAGCAGAGAGGAGAAGATCAAATAATCCACCCGTTAAAAAGTGGACTAGAATGGTTGCCAAAATGAAGGGTAAGTTTTTGCCCAAAGATTACCAGATTGATCTGTATTAGCAGGTACAAAATTTGAAATAGAGAGGAATGACTGTGAAAGAATATACCAAATAATTATATCAAGTGAATCTGAGAGCAGGTTATGTTGAAGACACCCCAGAAAAGATAGCAAGGTTTGTAAATGGCCTAAGGCTGGAGATATTGGACGAGATAAGTATTATTTCTCCAAAAACCATATAGGAAGAATACCAGAGTGCCTTGAAGGCAGAAGAAAAGATCACTAGGAAGCAGAACACTAGAAGAGGACGTGGATCTGGCAGAGGGAAAGGACAATCCTTTGGCAGAGGTAGGACTGCCAATAACAATGAAGAAGGTAGTAGTTCAAAGACCTCAGGGACAATAGAAAAATAAGGTAGTAGTGGAGAAGGAAAGCCATACCAGTGAGGAAGGGGTAATGGCAGAGGCAGAGGAGCTGCCTACCAGTGTTACAAGTGCCACAAGTGGGGGCACAAGTCCTTTGAGTGTCCTAAAGGTGAACATGCTAGACAAAGAGGAGCATATGTTGCTCAAACAGAGGAAGCAGAGGCACCACCCCAAAAGGTAAAGAATGTACCAAAGGTAGGAGAAGCCTTAGTCTTAAATAAGGTACTACTAAAACCAGCAAAGAAGACAGCTGACCAAACCTAGAGAAAGGCATTATTCCGGATTGTGTGTAAGTCACATGGAAAATGTTGCAAATTGATTATAGACAGTGGAAGCATCGATAATCTGGTTGCTACAGAGATTGTGGAGAAATTGGGTTTGAAAAGGTTAAAGCACCCAACTCCCTATCA
>APFE030812713.1:0-12783 GCA_000404065.3 Pinus taeda | reverse complement strand
CCTAGCTTCCTTGAGCACACCAATCAAACCTAAGAATAAAAGGCAGAGGAAAACTCCCCTCTATTTCAAGACAAGGAAAACCATTGGAATTAAACCAGGAAACTCTCAAACTCCCACAAAGACCCCTATTATAATTGAGGAATCACCAAGTAAAAGAGAGGAGCTAGAGCCCATTGAGATGAAAGTTGAGAAAGTCACATATCCTAGAGCCATCTCAAAGTCTCGCATCACCTATGTAAGAAAGGTTGTCACCAGGTCAACCTTCTCTAAGCAACCCAAGGCATCTATCACACTCCAACAAAAAGGGAAAGGCATGCTACAGTTAACACAAATCCTGCTACAAGAAACACATACAATGCTACAGGAAGAGCAGAAAATGCTACATGAAGAGCAAATTAGGCAAAAGGAGGGAAAAGAAGCAACACGATAGTTACAGGAGGGGGAAACTTCTCTAAGAACCTTTGAGAGATATTTTATAAAGATGCAAGAGCCTAATCCACAACCAAATTTGAGCTCCTATTACAAGTTCATTGAAGGAGGTACGGTGATACCACAAAAATATGCAGTCCCTTTCTTCTTCAAACTTGAGGTAGAAAGAGGAAGGACACATAGATGGATGCAAATTTCCAAATCCAAGAAAGTGGAAGATGTGGGATTTATGGAGGAAAAGCTATTAGAAATGGGAAAGGAGTTGAGTGAGTTAAGGGATAGAGAGTACACAATGAGAACACAGTTGCAAGTAGAAAACACATGGTTGAGGAAGAAACTGCAAGAAAAGGAGACCCAATTGGCCACAATGGAAAGCCTCTCCATGGAGGCACTTCAATGCAAACTTCCACCCAAATTCTATGCACTTTTCCTCAAATACTAATGGATGCAGTTCCAAATTCATACATTAACAAAAGCATGGGACCATGCCATTCAAGGAATACAAGAAGTTCATTGAGTTGTGTGATAAGAGTAGCCTTGAAGGCGGAGCCAAATTAACTGAATTATACCTACACAACCTCACCTTACCTGACATGAATGTTTGGGATCCCAATGCCAAGTTGGGAGACTTGTAACTGATGGATCTTGTATCTTGGATGATTCATGAGCAAGCCAGGGCTGAGGAGGTGAAGAGAGTATTGATAAAAGAAGAAAAATAACCCCTCGACATCAGGGCTCTGGCAGATAAATTCCATGGATGTAATCAGTAATCACATCATCATTTCCAATGATGCTAAGCTGGAACCTAGATACCTTGCAACCCAAGAGCAAGCCATATCCTATTTTGAGGACACTCTAATATTGTTGGGGGAAGAAAGCCAACAAGCATGTCAGAGAAGTTGGAATACCCTGCCACACAGTCTTCAGTTCAGGGAATATCACTCTCTTGAGAGATTGAGAAATGAATTGGATATAACACCTTTGTACAAGAAGGCAATGCAAAGACTGATGATCAACTGGATTGAACTTAAACTCAATCCACCTTTGTTGTTGGGTTTACAAGATGGAAGGAAGGAAGAAGAAGAAAGGAAGCAATGGGAAGAAATAGAGAAAAATGTAGGCTTCTATCCTCATGAAGAGACACCATCTATAGAAGCTTTTGATGTCAGAGAGGCCATCAGGGCCATGAAGGACATGGACATAGATGACTAGGTTGCTCAGAGGATGAGAAACACAGTAGGGGGGTGATTAGGCTCATCAATAGGTATATTATATGGGTCACAATGCCATCCTCCAACTTATTAAATTATCTTTTTCTCACATTTATATACAATTTTTGTTATATTATGCTACAATGAGGAGTAAAGATGTGCTACTATGTCATGTGGCCTAATGTGTGTTAATTGTAGGGATTGGAGCACTTTTGAGATGATTTGGGTGTATGAACTCAGAGTAGACAAGCAAGAGAAATTCTTGGAGACAGTATGTTATGGGTGAGACCACCCTAGGGTCTTGGGTTGAGAACCCCAACAGAGCATAGGGAAAACCACAACAAGAAATTCTTAGGCAATCAACCTAAATGCTTCTTCTACTGAACTGTGTAGGAGTGTCCTTACCTGGATGTCCTGCGTTCGGGTAGATCCTGTAGGGTGAAAACCCTCAACTCCTCCTGATGTCTTTGAAACATGAAAATTATTCAATTGAAACATATACAGTAGAAGAAACATAAATCATGTTCATGATATTAAATTTAAATCATATAAATGAATGAACAACTACACATCAATGTAAGATTCATAAACGAATTACAATATAAATTGATGCATAAACACATTTAATATCAGAAGCATAACATCATTCCTTTATTGAAGTTAGCTACAAATAAAGTGGAGAAATATGACCTGAGTCCTTCTCCGGCTCCAAGCAGAATTATCCTCCAGATTCGTCCTTTCCCGACCTCAGCAATCTTCCTCCATCACCAATAAAAGGCTATCTCAAGAAAGATGAAGGATATCTCCAATAAGGAAACAAGGGTTTCTTGAAGCTTTGGGGAGTGCAGGAGGCACAAGGATTTCATCAGACTCGATCAAGGATAATCTCACTATAGTATCAATATCTCATATCTCCTCCCTTAAGGCCTTCCCATGGAGTTTTATTTATACTTCTCCAAATTAGTTTTTTCAGTTGGGAAACAGTTGGGCCATAGGCAATAGGAGGTGAATAATACATAAAACCCGTGAACTCCTCCCGAAATTAAGGAAATTTAAATTTTTTAAGTGTTTTAGCATATGTACGCAGGTTGGGTATATGCTGACCCACGTGTACAAGCTTTTGTCACAGGGAAAAGTAGCGTATAGGGAATAAAACATTGTTTTTTAGATTTTGGATGAAGTCTAGAAGGAAGGGTTGCCCTAGGCCATAATTAGAGCATCAGATCCACCAAGAGTGGTAAATGGTGCTATAATAGATTCCCCTTAATATATGAGGTTAAAATAGGTACATGATGGTTGAAATGTATTAAGTGCATTGAAGGAATCATGCCGATACCATGTCAAGTTCAAAAGTGGATCCAATATGCATACAAGTATAAAGGAACTAAAAATACATAATGGATCATCTTATCATAATCAAGAAAGTACATGTTTCAATATCACATATAAAGAGCTGATCAATGATGTTGAAGTATGAAGTTGATCACTAAAGTCAAGAAACTAATCCAAATAGTACCAAGTGAACATGATGGAATAAATGGTACTACACTGCAACTCGGGTACCAACATATGAGATATTTTTTTAAGGAACTACAGTATATAAGATGGATGGTGTCAACTAATAGAAATAGGAGCAACTGACAAGTGAACCAAGACATGCTGATGCAAACCTAAGGTCTTCACCGACCGCCGTGGTATATTTTTACACAATGGGAATAAATGATCTGAAGTCAACCATATGAGAAATCATTTGATTACTGGTCATTGATGTATACCATTAACAAATGCGAGGCTACTCACTGATAGTGATGATGAGAGTCAAGGTACCCAGTACAATCTAACAAGTGCGAGTAAATGAGTTGTAGTCAAACACTTGGAAGAAATGAGTTGTATTTCCAAATGGACTCTAGATTGCTTTCCCAGAGCAATGAGCTGAAGTCGATGGGAAAAGATCCGCTAGAAGGAAGGCATTAAGGCATCCTTCATCAATCTAGCACGAGTGTAACCCATATGCCAATAATGTGGAAGGAATCGAATGAACAAAGATGTAGTAACCCAACCGAAGCATGTTTCTAGTGTACACAAGATGTAGTTAGTGCATGATAGAAACCCTCTAAAACAACCATTAATGAAAGTTGACACAGAAGCGAGGAATCCACCAATAGGGTCAAACGGAAACCAAGGCACTGCATGAATCCCAATGTGTGATAATGAAATTTGATGTCGAACACAAGGGAAACCACTCAGTCAAAGACCCATAATATTGATTGATGTTGAGCACAAGGTGACACATCAATAATGAAAATAGGGCAAGGGTGTGGCTCTAGATTTTCCCTTAGAGCAATTTGTCGTAGTCTATAAGAGGAAGACCCACCAGCAAGATGTCAATGGAGACCTTCTCAAACCGACACGAGCAAAGGACCAATATAGCTGATGTGATAATGAACATGACGCTGACAACTAGGGATGGTTGACTGAAAAATAGATCAAGATACACCACAGAGAGGTTGACTCAGGTTTACTTTCCTTGAACAAAAGCACGACTCAATTGTGACTACATGGCAGCATATGATAAATTCGTATAAGTTCGTCATGCAGGAGGCTTAAGCAAACTCTCCATATGATTGGAAGAGGTAACCAATCGAAGGAGTACTGACTCAATAACAAGGTTAAGGCTCTCCTAATTCAAACTAAATCCCATTCCAATCGAGGAAAGACTTACTTTTGAGTGCTTTTTTCATGGGTGACACAACTGACTCTAGCTGCCATCAAATATGGAATTAATGTCCCATTCTCTCTCTTTTTGGAATACATAATTTTTTTGTATTTTTCTTTTATATTAAGCTTGAAAAAGAATAAAAGAATGTTATAGTACAGTGGAAAGAACAAGTGTCGAAAAAATATATGCTCTATTTCCTAGGAGGGGAACATTCCTATGCTCAATGCAAGGTGGCGAAACTGGTGAAGGACACTCAAAGAAATGTTCTTTCCATGGGAAAAAGGGGTGCATCAAGTTGCAGAGGCTAAGTGATAGCAATGTTTTTTTTTCAAAAGAAATGGTCGAAAAGTGGCTTAAACATGAGTCCAAGTGAATCCAGCACAAGGCCAAAATGTGCAAATAGTCAATATGAAATGCAGTGGTACAACTCAACACAAAGGAGCCTCTAGGGAATAAGGCTAGAAAATAGTGCAAAATAACGAGAATGAGTCTTCAATGCACAAGTCATGGTAGGACTAAAGAGGACTCCCGAGCCTACTCAATATAGCAACATGGGCAACAAACGTCAGCGAGGATCTAACTAAGATGCCCATGTAAAGGTTGGCTTTACCATCGTGTCATGATTTTAAATTCGACAAGTGAAAAAATGGTTTGTGAACCAAGACACGATGGCGTCAACCCTATGGAAAACATATTCCAGTATGGAGGCTAGTATGCAAAATGCAACAGAAAGTGGTATTCCCTAACCTATATGCCAGTAAGAAAACAATATCTACCATGACAGGCTTGCGGTCATGGGACCAAAACGATTTCTCGAAGAAGTCTCTGAAATTTCATATAAAGATAACCCATTAGTGACACTCCAAAACAAAAGGCCAAAAATTCCATAAGATAAAAATCAACTTTTGAAAAAATAATTTTTATTTTTCAACCTATATAAGGACTTTTGGACTCATATTTTTTTCATTTGAGCAAGGAGTTGTGGAGACAAACTCAAACAAACTTCCTCCATCAAATCCAATCGTTCAAATCACTCCAAAACTTCTAGGTAACCCTTTTATCATGATTTTAATCATTTTTTATACTTTTTAGATGTTTCCATAGGAAAATATGTTCAAAAATTCAACTTTGCATACACGTGGGTTGAATACAAGTAACCCACGTATACAAGGGCCCTACACATGACTGCGTAAAAAGGTAATCGGTGTGTGTGTGAGCAAAAAACTTAAAACATAAATCTAATTATTTGAAACATCTTTTTTGGGCAGGATGACAATCACCTGGAGTGAAAGGGAGCATAGTTCCATTGATAACCAAGTAATGGAAGATCAAAATGCCTTAGCTACTTTGAGAGGTTGTGGCTTGAAAAAATTCTTTAAAATGCCAAACATGAAGGCAAATACACGATTACTTGAGTTGTTGATTCATTACTAGAGTGAAGAAGATGATTCATTCATGATTGATCAGATGCCCCTGAGGATCGAGATAGAAGACATATATTTCATCACAGGTCTTTCTTGACGGGGAGAGAGAGCGCATTCAACTAGCAGGACGAGAAGTAGTTTCAGCATCGAAGACTATGTCCGCATATACTATCCTAGTCATCCTGAAAAGATTTGAATTTAGATCCCAATCAAGCATGTAGAGACTCTATCATTGAAAATCCTACTATTTACCATAGCCAGGGTAAATGGTTCTGTCGCTCTACATCAAGCTTCACGTGTATCCATGAGCCTAGCAGTGAATTTCCTTACTACTATGTTTGATTGGTGTACACCTCTACTAACCAACATGAAGAACCAACTCACTTCCATTCAAAAGGGTGAGACAAAGAATTTTGGATATGACACAATCTTATGCTCGTTCTTCTTTGACAAAGTACCTGGCCTTTGACCCAAGGTATTATTGACCATCAGCAGCCCGAGGGATCCGTGGATGGGCATATGAGCTGACCTGATGAAACACCTAGGGGGTGGTGAGGCCCCCAAGATGACCTTTGATGACGAGTTTTTTGCATGGTGGGATCAAAAGGTCATCGCAGTCGATGACTAGCCCTATGCCAGAATGGATTTCTGGGGAGATCCATATTTAGTATTACCACCAGATGCAGCATGGGATGCCATAGGTAACAATTTTTTATTTATTTTTTGAATTCCTTAAGATTTTTTGGATTTTTAATATAGATGAACTTAAAAATATTTTCTATGAGACATGTTAAAATTGGCAACTAGGGGAAAACTCCATGTGGGTCAGCTTATTTATGGCAACTGATATTTTTATTCGATCCCTCTCATCGAGAGGTGTAGGATTGATCTAAATATCATCCGATTCCAATAAGTATTTATGGAGATATGAATTTATTTTGATTATGGAATTATTATCAAGCCGACCAACAACTTATGTAGGCTTAAGAAGCCCAAACATCATGTCTATTCAACCTATACATTTTTGGTATAAATAGAAGAGGATTTGATGTCATTTGTAACACACATTCTTGAGGTGATATCCTCCTCTCCATGTCCTGGGTTTTTAGAGAAGGAGTGAGACACCAAGAATAATACGCTAGCCTAATAGTGATGCCCTAGTTGCAGGTTGATCTGGGCAGCAATCAGAGCTCATTGTTTTGGAGTCTGAGTTGCTAGTAAAGGGGCCGAGGTCTCTTGGAGGAAGGCTGAGTTTGATGGGAAGTATTGTGGATCTATTTAAGGACTAGAAGAGGGTTGTTTTGGTGGGTTGTTGGAGGGCCACAGCCAGTAGAGGTAGTTTGCAGTCCTAGCCTCCCAAAACAGGCTTGTGTTGAGTTGTTAAGGGCTGCCATATGCCCAAAACAACAGCTCACAAGAAAGGATTTACTCCTTTCCTAGGCTGAAGTAAATTCAAGGCTGATTTATGGATTGAATGAAGGGTTGTTGCAAAAAAAAAAAGCCCTAACCAGTCACAGTAAAAGACAACAGGTGCAGAAGACTTGGAGGGCAGCATGTGGAGAAAGCGGTGGGTCATAGTTCATGACCAGACTTGGATCAGTTTAATGGGCAGCATAATGATGATGCACATCTGTAAGGGCAGCATAATCAGCATAATGATGATGTGCATTAGCAAGGGAAGCAGCATGATGATGAACATTAGCAAGGGCAGCAGCATGATAATGATGCACATATGTAAGGGCAGCATAATTAGCATAATGATGATGCACAGGCAATAGCATAATGATGATGCACATTTGTAAGGGCAGCATAATCATCATAACAATGATGCACATCAGCAAGGGCAGCAGCATGATGATGATGCACATTAGTATGGGCAGCATGATGATGGATGAGATCATGGACATGAAGGGAAGCATGATAATGGATAAGATCATGGACATGGGCAGCATGATGATAATCATGATTAGTGCAGCATGGTGCAGTATGCAGTGGTGCAACAAGAGGACCAGATGGAGCACGATGATAGGTGAAGGAGTCACCTTGGAGAATTAGTTGAAGCAGAATTTCTTCAACTGAACTCATCGTCATAGGAGATAATCTATGCTCAGATCTAGATAAGTCAAAGTGTTGACTTCTGTTGTAAATGTGCTATCTCTCTCTCTCTCTCTCTTTCTTTGTTGAACTTTGAAGAACATAAAGGAATAATTGATCAAGGGTTTCCCCACATTGGGGTTTGTCCCTGGCTTGTGCCACATTTTGTGTTCTCTTATCTTGGCTTGTCTTCTGTGATTTATATTTATGTTCTTTCTGTAGTTTATCTTAATGCTGATGTGATTGCTAATTGTGAAAATTTAAATAAATTTCTCTAGCATATAACATACCTAAAATTAACGTGGTATCAGCGATGAGGTGAAGACAATGCCCAAGCAAGAGTGAAAGAGCAATCACTGAAGACAGTTGGGACAAGACAAAAGGATCAATGGGTTCCTCATCCCTCTTCTAATTCACCTAGGGTGAAGTCGAAGTAGAGAATATTATCAGAATGGCACATCGGAAAGTTTCTAATGTCCTACCTAAAGATCACTTAATTGGGAAGTTCGGATCAAAGGGTAGAAGGAAAGGAAAATGCCTTGAAATAAGTTTGGCCATTATGCAAAGGAGTGTCTGAAGGACAAGGACACATCTCTTGATGAAGATAATAATCATTCTAGGGACATATTCAATGATCAAAGGAATGACAAGTAATGCAAGTCATCAATGAAATGGTCGACTCTTCAAAGAAAGCAAGGAACCCCAGAATCTCTTTTATGTACCTGATCACAAGAAGAACCTGGTGTCCATCTCAGAAATGGAAGTTAAAGGTTTCAAGGTGGCACTCGTCGATGGAAAGGTACATATTTGAAAATAGAATTTTCAAAGATGTTTTTGAGTTCAGGGTTGTATTAAGTTACAGGAAGTCCACTGGGGACCATGTCCATTGACACATAGCACCGGAGGTCTGTGAGTCAGATGGTGACAGGGAAGCCTGAATTCAAAAGGAGCATGAAAGTACATGTTTGAGATGTACCGAAGGAAAATATTACAAGGGGACCATTCCCCTCATGTAGCAGGTCCACAGGTTTGGAGCAACCTGTGGAGTTTGAGATTCATGAACGGTAATCTCATGTATACAGCTAGAAGAAAGCCCTCTCTGGCTTGAAGCAAAACACCCCGGGCATAATATGAGAGGATTGATAGTTGTTTGATGAAGCTAAGATTCGCTAGGAGTGAAACTGATCCAAACCATTACCTGAAGGTTGTGGATGATAGACCTCTCATACCGGCACCTTATACAGACGAACTATTTCTGACAGGTGCAAACCCTCTCATTTGCAAAAGTAAGAGGGAGTTGGATTCCAGACATATGTTTTAGCATGATGAGGTCATATTTGGTTGAGCCTCAATAGATTGGTGCCAAGAATCTTCTGAGATATCTTCAGGGCACATTACACTACTGAAAATATGAAAACTGCATGAGTATTTGAATGCTGACTAGGCATGCAATGTGGAGGGTCACTAGAGCACTTTTTAGTGCTAGTTCTCTTTGGATTCTGCTTTGATATCATGGATGAGATGGAAGCAGAAGTTAGTTGCTATAAGTATTGTCGAGACCGGATACATAACTATGAGTATGATCTCGTATGAAGTTGTCTGGCTGTGGAAACTCTTCAGTGAGTACACATGATGAATACCACTATGATTCTCTGTGACAACCAGAGGTGGGATTCAATTATTAAGGAATCTTATATTCAATGATTGCTCCAGAAGATAAACATTAGATACTACCTTATCTGGGATATGGTAAGTCGATGAGCAAGGAGGCTCCATCGCATTGAGATGATGTACAGGTTGCTACACTTTGTCAGAGCCCCGGGGAAAGATCAAATTTGTGATTTCCCTAACAACTTGGAGTCATCGAGAGACCCTTGTAAAAGGGTCTTGCATGTTGCATACATTAAGCTCTGGGAGCTCTGGGGGCTTACGGTTCTTACTGGAGCAACATACGACCACAGGGTGGCTCACCCTTCCCTGGTGGTGCGCACTGTGAACAAGATGATTCGCTCTCTTGTGGAACAGGATGATTCTCTCTCCTATGGATAGGATGATTCACTCTCCTGTGAACAAGATGATTCACTCTCTTGTGGAACAAGATGATTCACTCTCTTGTGGGACAAGATGATTCGCTCTCCTGTGTAGAAGGATGATTAGTTCTCCTGTGAGGTCTGGATGATGTGTTCTCCATGACGATTGTGTAGCACAATGATTAGTTCTCCTGTGAGGTCTGGATGATGTGTTCTCCATGACGATTATGTAGTAGGATGATTAGCTCTCCTGTGAGGCCTGGATGATGTGTTTTCCATGGCGATTGTGTAGCAAGATGATTATTTCTCCTGTGAGGACAGGATTGATTAAGTTCTCATGTCGAGGCATCCTACCCATGCAGTCTGGGACTCTTAGGAAGTACCTCTCATCTAATCAATGAGCAGGGAAATGAGGATAGGGACCATAATAGTGTCGATGGATGCAACATTGTATCTACCGTACTCCCTATGCTAGGATGACCTTCATTGATCTGGGATCAATGATACTGGTCTGGGACCAGTGGTAGGATTTGTACCTATTATGACTCTAACTTCGGGTTGGTTGAGACTGGTCTGGGACTAGTGGTACATACTCTGAGATTGACTTAGGGTCAGTGGAGGACTGGTCTGGGACCAGTGGTACATACTTTGAGACTGGCTTAGGGTCAGTGGAAGACTTGTCTAGGACCAGTGGGAGTGGTACATGCTATGACACTGAGTTCAAGTCGGTTGAGACTGGTCTAGGACTAGTGTCACACTCTTTGGGACTGATGATACTGGTCTGGGACTAGTAGTAGGAGTGGTACCCACTATGACGCTAACTTTGGGTCGATTGAGACTGGTCTGGGACCAGTGGTACGCACTCTGAGACTAACTTTGAGTCAGTGGAAAATGGCATGAGACATTTTCGATCAATTCTTCTTCTTCATGGTTCAGCAGAGCTAAGTTGAGTAGAGCATAGCAAAGCCAACAAAGCTAGCAGAGCACAGCTGAGTAGAGTAGAGCAGAGCCAGTAGAGCTGAGCAAAGCTAGCAAAGCTAAGCAGAGGTGGGCAGAGCTGAGCAAAGTTGTGCAGGGCACTAATGGCAGAGATAGTACAGTTGGACATATGGATCAGCAGATGGAGTTCTCCCTAGTTGAGAGGGAGTGTTAAAATTTGCAACTAGGGCCAAACTCCATGTGCGTCAGCTTATTTATGGCAGCTGATATTTTTATTAGATCCCTCTCATCGAGAGGTGTAGGATTGATCTAAAGATCATCCGATTCTGATAAGTATTTATGGAGATATAAATTTATTTTCATTATGGAATTATTATCAAGCTGACCAGCAACTTATGTAGGCTTAAGAAGCCCAAACGTCATGTCTATTCAACCTATACGTTTTTTTTATAAATAGAAGAGGATTTGATGTCATTTTTAACGCACATTCTTGAGGTGATCTCCTCCTCTCCATGTCTTGGGTTTTTGGAGAAGGAGTGAGATACCAAGAGTAATATGCTAGCCTAATAGTGATTCCCTAGCCACAAGTTGATCTAGGCAGCAATCAGAGCTCACTGTTTTGGAGTCCGAGTTGCTGGTAGAGGGGCCGAGGTCTCTTGGAGGAAGGCTGAGTTTGATGGGAAGTATTGTGGATCTGTTTGAGGACTAGAAGAGGGTTGTTTTGGTGGGCTGTTGGAGGGCCACAGCTAGTAGAGGTAGGTTGTAGGCCTAGCCTCCCAAAACAGGCCTGCGTTGAGTTGTTAAGGGCTACCATATGCCTAGAACAACAGCTCACAAGAAAGGATTTACTCCTTGCATAGGCCATAGTAAATTCAAGGCTGATTTGTGGATTGAATGAAGGGTTGTTGCAGCAAAAACAAGCCCTAACCAGTCACAGTAAAAAACAACAGGTGCAGAAGACTTGGAGGGCAGCACGTGGAGAAAGAGGTTGGTCATAGTTCATGACCAGACTTAGATCAGTTTAATGGGTAGCATAATGATGATGCAGATATGTAAGGGCAACATAATGACGATGCACTTTAGCAAGGGCAACAACATGATAATGATGCACATCTATAAGGGTAGCATAATCAGCATAATGATGATGTGCATTAGCAAGCGTAGCAACATGATGATGAACATTAGCAAGGGTAGTAGCATGATAATGATGCACATCTGTATGGGCAGCATAATTAGCATAATGATGATGCACAGGCAGCAGCATAATGATGATGCACATCTCTAAGGGCAGCATAATTAGCATAATGATGATGCACAGGCAACAACATAATGATGATGCACATCTGTAAGGGCAGCATAATGATGATGCACATTAGCAAGGGTAGCAGCATGATGATGATGCACATTAGTATGGGAAGCATGATGATGGATGAGATCATGGATATGAAGGGCAGCATGATGATGGATAATATCATGGACATGGACAGCATGATGATAATCATGATTAGTGCAGCATGGTGCAGTATGTAGCGGTGCAGCAAGAGGAAAAAATGCAACATGATGATAGGTGAAGGAGTCACCTTCGAGAATCAGTTGAAGCAGAATTTCTTCAACTGATCTCATCTGTAGAAATTTTGAATAATTTAACACATATTCAATAGAGATTATCCTGATCATGTACTATTGTGGAAAACATACACAATACATAAGCTCCTCTACGTTGATCATCAATATAGCAGCATCAATAACAATAAAACATCAAGAGCATTCACACATTAACACAGTATGTATCCCGGGGAAAGCATCTCGCTAAAAACCCCAACTATCTTATATTAATGATTGAGTCATGTAACATTACACAGTATAATGCTTTCACAAGTATCTCCAGCTCTGTTACACACAATACAGCTCAGATCTGAATCAATCTCTGGCTCAAA
>APFE030812697.1:0-43458 GCA_000404065.3 Pinus taeda | reverse complement strand
TAATATAAAGCCACAAAAATAATAATAGAGGGATTCTATGGGGCACAGAAATAACAATATGTGGGTAATAGGGGAAAAACAATATAAATAAGGGGTATAACTACCATAGTAATGGGGTAATCACTAGTATTATAGGGACCCAACAAGACCAGATAAATAACATGGTCACCAGATAATTTAAAATACACACAGTGATCTTCTTTACTTTTGGTGAAGCCAAGTCCCTGTATAAATGTATCAAATTTTTGATACCACATCCTTGGTGACTATTTTAACCCATGCAGAGATTTTTTTAACTTGCATACCAGTTCTTTCTTACCCTTCACCATAAATCCTTCAGGTTGCTTCATGTAGATCTCTTCTTCCATATCCTTGTGAAGAAATTCTGTTGTCACATCCATCTATTCTACCTCAAAACCAAAAGTAGTAGCAATAGATAAAAGTAATCTAATAAAAGCTACCTTGGCAGCAGAAGAAAAAATATCACCAAAATCAATTCCCAACACCTGAATAACCTTTTTCTACCAACCGAGGTTTCTATTTCTCCACCTTTCCTTCTAAATTTGTCTTCTTCTTGAACACCCCTTTGCTTCGAATGGGTTTCCTTCCTGCTGACAACTCCACTAGATCCCAAGCCTCTTTTTTGTGCAAAGATGCCATTTCATCAACCATGGTCTCTTTATAGAGTTTGCCATCCTCTAAATCCACTACTTCCTTCATAGTTCTGGGATCGTCACTAGTAATAGATAAAGAAAATTTGAATAGAAAATAGATGGATTATACCTTTTTGGCTGCCTTCTTTCTCGAACTGATCTTCTCACAACCGAAGTTGTGGCTCTTCATCTTCTAATTCCTTTTCTGTTGTAGAGTCTAATTCTTCCTCCTTTAGCTCAAACTCTATCTTTTCAAGTTCCTTTGATGGGAATCCATGTTTAATAACATATTTCACCTCTTTGAACACCACATCTCAGCTGTACACAACTTTCCTTGTTACTGGGTTCCAAATCTTAATAACCCTTTAAACCATCCTTATACCCAATAAAGATGCACTTTTCAGATTTACTATCCAACTTGGTTCTTTTCTCCTT
This sequence comes from Pinus taeda, assembly GCA_000404065.3. Taxonomy (NCBI): domain Eukaryota; kingdom Viridiplantae; phylum Streptophyta; class Pinopsida; order Pinales; family Pinaceae; genus Pinus; species Pinus taeda. Next base: position 42,370 of record APFE030812697.1, on the reverse strand, counting down.
TGGAACATGTACATATGCATCACATCCAAATATCCTCAGATGTGAAAGAGAGGGTTTCTTACCAGTCCATACCTCTTGTGGAGTCTTATCCATCAACGTTGATGGAGGTGATTTGTTGACCTAGTAACATGCTATCTCCACTGCCTCTGCCCAGAATCCCTGTGCTAACCCGACACCACTGAGCATGCTTCTTGCCCTTTCCATCAATGTCTTGTTCATTCTTTCTGCAACCCCATTTTTTCAGGTGTACATGGAGTAGTATTCTACCATGCTATACCACACTTCTTATAGAATTATTCAAATTCCTTACTGCAAAGCTCTCCACCGTTATCTGTCCTCAACGCCTTTATCTTCTTCTTTGTCTAGTTTTCCACCAGAGCCTTAAATTCTTTAAACCTATCAAAGAATTTATATTTCTTCTTAAGGAAATATATCCATGGTTTCCTTGGGAAGTAATCTATAAATGATACATAGTACATAGAATTACCCAATGATGGAACCTTCATAGGTCCAAACACATCACTGTACACAAGCGCTAATATCTGTTTCGCCCTCTTACCACTAGAGGGGAAACTCACTGATTCTGCTTCCCATAAACACAATTTTCACAGAAATCAAAATCCAGAGAGATATTACTAATACCTTCCACCATATCTTTACCATGAAGTATTTAAAGGCCTTTCTCTCCAATATGACCAAGCCTTTGTTGCCACAACATGGTGTTCTCTCCAAATACCACTAGATTTTCTGCTCCACTTTCAAGAACCACAGAATTGTTGCACCCATTAACAATAGTGCTACCTTGCAGTTTGTACAGAGTTCCAATTTGAGCTCCCCGCATCAATACCAGTGCTCCCCGAACCATCTTGCAGGTATCCTTCTCGAACACTATTTTTACACCTACATCATCTAGCTTGCTTATGGAAATCAGATTTTTGGCTAATACAAGAATATGCAGAACACCCGAAAGTGTTCTAACCCTTCCACCTTGCAACTTCAACTTTAATTTTCCACGACCAATGATTCTAACCTTCCTATCATCCCCCAAGAAGACATCACCACCATCATATTTCTCATACTCGCAAAACCACTCTCTATGGTGAGTGAAGTGAAAGGATACACATGAGCCAATCAACCATGCCTCATGATCTACATGTGTACTTGAAGAAGCCAAGTACACATCCCCACCTTCATCTAAGGTGGTTTTCACCTCTGTAGAAGGAGCATCATCAGATCCCTTTCCTTTGTCAAGAGCTTTAGATTGATAGTCCCTTTTGTAGTGCCCTTCCTTTCTGCATTTCTAGCACACCAACTAATCCTGGTGGATCTTCAAACACCATGGAATGAATGCTCGAAAATCAAAGTGATTAGAATGACTTTGAATGGACTAGATAGAAGAGCTCATCTTTTTGATCGTGGAGGTGTGAATGGTTCGTCAATCCGAATCCGGATGATGAAGTTATCACGAAAAGAAGGTGGCTCTGTTCCTTAAGTAAATGAGGCATTTTCTCATAAAAATGTGCTTTTGGCCTTAAGGGAAAAATCGCAGTCGGCATAGTCCAAAGGGCGGACTTGAGGTGGGCCTTTAGGACCCTCGCTTAGTAATCTACGATATCAAAGTCGGGGGCATGATAGATGCGATATTGGTTCTTTACAGTTATGCGATCAATGCTTTACAGTTATGCGATCAATGCTTTATAGTTATGTGATCAGCAATGAACGGGACTTTAGACCCTATGATTAGCGATTGCCGATATCGGCGATCAGAGCAATCACCGATCGATGTTGGCACATGCCCATGTATCGGCGAAGGACCCGGGGCATAGTGATAGCGATATAGTGATTAAATCACGGCCGTCCAATCCAGAACTGATTAATGGTCCAGATCTAATAAGCAAGCTCGGTGATCGGTGATCGGGGCCTTGCGATCCCGACTTGTGATATATCTCGGACCCGATAAGTTTATAGGCTCAATTTTATAAATTTTTAAATCCGAGCTGTCAGATTTTTCAAATATTTTCAATGTTTTGTCAAGTCTTTGTCATATCGTTGAAAAACGATGAAAGGCCTATTTTTTACGGTTGTTACAACGGCTGATGCTTCTAAGCAAACAACTTCTATTATGAACAGAAACGATCCCAATTTTGATGTGGTTGTGTCCCAAAACGTGTTATAAAACACGATGGGTAATAGAGAGCTGAGGGGGGTATGCTAGAGGAGGAGAGCCTATGCTAGAGAGCCCAAAAGCCGGTTAATGGTGCCCAGAGCATGGATGCAGAGAGCTGGGGAAGGCGAAAGACTATGTAAACCATGGGTGAGAGCAGTATGATGGCAAGCCTGAGACACTGCCTGGATAGGCTACGGGGAAGAAGTCAGAGAGCCTACGTGCCAAAGAGAGCTTGAAGCTAGTGGTCATTGAACCCCAAAAAGCCATAGAGCTGTTTAATCTATAGCGCAGATAGCCATAGAGGCACAACGCTTAAAATTTAGGCAGATCTAGAGCTACAGTGACATAAACTAGAGCACTATAGAGCCGAATAGCCAAAGAGCTACAGAAGCCAAGTGTCTAGAGAAGTTCCTCTCTTCATGATCGATTGTTCTTCTCCTGATCAATTCATCTCTTGATCGATTCTTCGTGATCTTGGATCAATGCCTCTTTGATTGATTGTTGTGATCATTTCATCTGTTGATTAATGCTTCTTGATGGATTATGCTTTGATCGCTTATTATTCTTGCGTATTGATGCTGTGAGATCAGTGTTTCAGCAAGCTTCAACACTTTGATAATTGCTTCAGAGCAGTGCTTCTTCATATGGCCATTCATAGTGAGGCCGTGACAGATTGGGAGTGGATTGTGCCTGCGCAATGATGATGTGAACATATGTTCACTGTGGATTGTTTATCCACTTATTCATTCGTATCTTCACATGGCCCATGGTTGGTGTGAGGTATTTTATTATTTCATATATTTATTCTTTTACATTATGCTGCAGATCCTAGATTGATATTGATGTAGGATCTTCTTTATTTTCATGTTGTCATGATTCCTTGCTTCATGGTATGAGGAATCTTCATATGATGTACTTTAGGCTTTGAGATCCCTTATTGTATGTTTTTGGGATACTCTTGTTGTTGTCATGCATGTGTTTTGCTTTGACATCGCTTTTGTGCCATGTTGGCGGGATGCACACCATGCATGTTTTGTATCATACTAATAGGAGTTTTGATTGAGTGTTCTAGTTATGGAATATCTCTTAGAGCCACTCTTGTGTGAGGGAATTCTTCCTTGTATGATCAAGACACCATCTCTATGTACATCATATTCTTTTGACAACACCTAATGCAACGTCCTACACCACCTTGATTGGGCCCTAGAGACGTAGTCCCACCTAGACAAACTCCATTAACAACAACTTATGTTTTCATGTGCTGATGATTGTTATGCTCCTATTCTTTTCTGCATGTAGATGTATTCCTTTATGTTCTTTTAAAAATAAATTTTAACACATCAGAAAAGTAAAAGGTCTTGGCAAGGTCCTTCTTCACATCCAAATCTAGATCAAGTGGTATCGGAGCAGGTCTTAACGTCGATGTGAATTGCAGTGTGAACAATGGAACGTAAAATGACAGAGGATGAAAGAGAAATGTACGAGACCATGCTTAACATTTCCAAGAAGGTGGAAATCATTTATAAAACTCTAGAGAAAGAAACAAAGGAAAAGGAGTGGTTACAACTTCAGTTGATTGCCACAGAAGAGGCCATGGAGGAACTGAAGAAAAATAGACATAATCTTCAAACAGAGAATGATGAATTGAAGATGCGTCTACATGAAGAGAAGGAGGAGAAGTATATTTTGCTACTACAGCTACAAGCAAAGGAATAGACCTTGGAAAAGCTACAGCAAGACCCATGTGAGGTAAAAAGTAGTTGTCCATCTTCATGTATATCTCCTGATGATGATTTCGCTGTATTTGAAAACCATACCACAAGAATTGGCTCCAAATTGTTGAAGAGAATGGGATATGAAGGGAAAGGCTTGGGTGTTAATGGCCAAGGCATTGTCAATCCCATCAAAGTAGAGGAATTACCTTGTCAGGCAGGACTTGTGTATGTCAGGAAAGAAGTTGGGGAATGTGATCAACCAACAACGAATGATGAGCAACCCTCATCAGTTCTTTCCAGATCAAAAGAGAAGGTAAAATATGTTGATTTCCTTTCAATTTCATCTACTGATAGTATGATTTTTGTTGGAGATTTGGAGATACTAATTATAGGGACAAATATGAGGCTCCTTACAAAGACAAGGCATGAGGGGAAACAACTTGGTGCTAACAACCAAGGCATGACCCAAACTTTGGAGGTTATGCATGAACCTCAATTTGCAGGCTCGAGGTACACCAAAGGAGAGTGCTCAAAGGTGTCAGAGTTGTTCAAGACATCATCGAGGAAAACGAATGATGGGAAAACATCACCATCATCCCATGGCAGTTTCCATTGCAGGGAGAGAACTGAGGCAAGATCTCATCACCATATTGACATCAGCAACAACAAAGGAAGGTATAATCAATTTTTATCTTCGAATTTTCATTATGATCATATTGTTAATAATGAAAAAAGACAAAGGCATCGAAAAACATGCAATTTTTGTGGTTTACCTAACCATACCATTTCTAAGTGTTGGAAAAGGATGGCAGCACTCATGAGGTGTGAAAAACTCTCGCAATAGTAGGTTAAGTAGATATGGAGGAAGAAAAATATTGCAGTCATTGCGACAAACATGGGCATCAGAGAGCCACTTGTTGGAAGCTCCATCCAGAGCAGCACCTTAAAGACAAAGCGTCGGTGCGTGAAGCAGGAAGAGCAGTTGTTTGACAAGAAAAACCACCCCAAGGAGGTTACCCATTCACATTGATAAGTGAAAAACAGTTTTTTTGATTTGCTATCGTTTTATGGTTATTCTTTGTAAATCATTGGTTTCATTTTAAAATGTAAACGTGATGATGTGTTTCCCTCATGTAGTTAGCAACAATGATGTTTGGTCTTATTTGGTGTCGCATATTAAATTGTGAAAGTGATGTCGTGTTTCCATCACTTGTCAAAACAATAATGTTTGATGTTATGATTGTAAATCATGTGCTGCAATGATGATGTGTTTTCCATTTCTTTTTTTGAAGCAATCATGATGGGCTAGCCTTGTTGTCATATCTGGAGTATTACTTCCATCTTATTGTAAACATGACCATCGAGTATGAGTTATAAACTTGTGGCAAGTATGGGATGTTTGGGTTTTTAGTTTGGTCATGTTATTCAAAGCATGTGATTTGCAAATAGTGTACTACAGGTTGCAAAAGTAGCAGGTGTTGGTTCATCGCTTAAGGCTCCAAAGAAAAAAGGTGAAGGAGAGGGAGGCGAGACCTTTCAGGACATTTGTGATGCAAACAGGGTACAGAGAAAAATGCAGATTACTTTTTATGATTTTGGAGGACCAAAAGCTCCTTAGTGGGGAGGATTGATCCAAGTGGATCTTCAGACACTATGGCATGAATGCTCAAAAATCAAAGTGATTAGAATGACTTCAAACTAGGACCAGATGGAAGAGCTCATCTTCCTGATCGTGGAGGTGTAAATGGTTCATCAATCTAAATCCGGATGATGAAGTTATTGCGAAAAGAAGGTGGCTCTATTCCTTAAGAAAATGAGGCATTTTCCCATAAAAATGGGTTTTTGGCCTTAAGGGACAAATCACAATCGGCATAGTCCAAAGGGCAGACTTGAGGTGGGCCTTTAGGACCCCCGATCAGTGATCTCCAACATTGGAGTTGAGGACATGACAAATGCGATATCGACATTTTACAATTATGTGACCAACACTTTATAGCTATGTTATCGGTGATGAATGGGACTTTAGACCCTACGATTAGTGATCATCGATATCGGAGATTCAAGCGATCGGTGAAAGGCATCAGCACATGCCCATGTATTGGCAAAGGACCTAGGGCGTAGTGATAGCGAAATAGCAATTAAATCACAGCCATCCGATCTAGAACCGATCAATGGTCCAGATCTAATAGGTGAGCTCGGCGATTGACCATCGGTGCCTTACTATCCCGACTTGCGATATATCCTGGACCTAATAATTTTATAGGCTCGATTTTATAAATTTTGAAATCCAAGTTGTCGTATTTTTCAAAGATTTTCAGTGTTTTGCTGGGTTTTTGTCATATCATTGTAAAACGATAAAAGGCCTATTTTTTATGGTTGTTGCAATGGCCGATGCTTCTAAGCAAATGAATTCTATTGTGAATGGAAATAACCCCGATTTTGATGTGGCCCTATCCTAAAAGGTGTTATAAAACACAATGGGTAAAAGAGAGCTGAGGGGGGTGTGCCAAAGGAGGAGAGCCTATGCTAGAGAGCCCAAAATTCTGTTAATGGTGCCCAGAGCATGGATGTAGAGAGCTAGGGAAGGAAAAGCACTATGTAAATAGTGGGGAGAGCAGTATGATGGTAAAACCTAGAGGCTGCGTGGATAGGTTGTGGGGAAGAAGCCAGAGAGCCTATGTGTTAGAGAAAGCTTGAAGCTAGCGGCGCTTGAACCCTAGAAAGCCACATAGCTATTTAATCTATAGCACAGATAGGCATAGAGGCACAACACTTGAAATTCAGGTAGATCCAGAGTTGCAGTGACATAAGCCAGAGCACTACAGAGCCAAATAGCCAGAGAGCTATAGAAGCCAAGAGTCTAGAGTAGTTCCTCTCTTCATGATCAATTATTTGTCTTGTGATCAATTCATCTCTTGATTGATTCTTCGTGATCTTGGATCAATGCCTCTTTGATTGATTCTTGTGATCGTTTTATTTGTTGATTAATGCTTCTTGATGGATTCTGCTTTGATCACTTATTCTTATTTTGTATTGATGTTGTGAGATCAGTGTTTCAGCAAGCTTCAACACTTTGACAATTGCTTCAAAGTAGCACTTCTTCATATGGCCATTTACAATGATGCCATGATAGATTGGGAGCGGACTGTGCCTGCGTAATGATAATGTGAACATATGTTCACTGTGGATCGTTTATCCACTTTTTCATTCATATCTTCAGATGGCCCATGGTTGGTGTGAGGTATATGATTATTTCATATATTTCTTCTTTTACATTATGCTGCAGATCCTAGATTGATATTGATGTAGGATCTTCTTTATTTTCATGTTGTCATGATTCCTTGCTTCATGTTATGAGGCATATTCATATGATGTACTTTATGCTTTGAGATCCCTTATTGTATGCTTTTGGGATACTCTTGTTGTCGTCATGCATGTGTTTTGCTTTGACCTCCCTTTTGTGCCATGTTGACGGGATGCACACCATGCATGTTTTGTGTCATACTGATAGGAGTTTTGATTGAGAGTTCTAGTTGTGGAGTATCTCTTAGAGCCACTCCTGCGTGAGGGCATTCTTCCTTGTATGATAAAGACACCATCTCTATGTACATTATCTTCTTTTAACAACACCTAATGCAATGGCCTACACCACCTTGATTGGGACCCGGAGATGTAGTCCCTCCTAGACGAACTCCATTAATAATGGCTTATGTTTTCATGTGCTGATGATTATTATGTTCCTCTTTCTTTTCCACATGCAGATGTATTCCTTTATGTTCTTTTGAAAAGTAATTTTAACACATCATGAAGGTAAAAGGTCTTGATAAGGTCCTTCTTCACACCCGGACTTGGATCACCACCTTTACAGGTTTTCCTAGAGATTTAGATCCCCCTCTAGATTTAGATCTCTCACTTGATGACTTCTTTTTGTTTCTATTCTGGGACTGTCCTTGTATAGACAAGGCATCACCATTCTGGCTCTCCATATTTTTTCATCTCATCTCCTCCATCATCAAGAATGAGACTATTTCATCAAACTGCAAGGCAGTTGCATTGCTACCTATTGCAATAACCAGACTATCCCATGAATCTGGTAGAGAACACAACAAACTAATGCACTTATCTTCATTTGAAATTTTAATACCAATATACAATAACTTACCATAGTATTAAATGCATTCAGATGCTCTATTATCGAGTCTCCATCTTTCATCCTTAGGTTATACAACTTTTTCCATTGGAACAGTTTATTCACTAGAGACTTAGATTGGTACAAAGTCCCTAACTTGTCTGAAAAAGACCTAGCTATAGCTTCCCTTGATACATTCAACAATACTGAGTCTGAGACACACAATCATATTATGCTCTTTTCCTTCCAATCCAACTTCTTCCATTCTTCATCGGACACCCCCATTGGTTTAGTACCCAGATCTACCGTGATCCACTGATCTTTATCTACCAACAAATCCTCCATCTTGTGTTTCCATAACTCAAAACTCTGACCATTAAATTTTCGATCTCTATCTTTCCCCTGCTCACCATCTTCTTTCAGCAACAGAATCGATCCCGTAGATCTCCCACTGAACAGGGTCTACCATAGGCCCGAGCGAAACCCCTCAACAACAAAGGCGTCCCCTGGAAGCCAAAACAACTCTGATACCAAATGTAGGTTTTAATCCAGTACATAAATTACCTACATATGAATTCTAAAACATATAAAATAAACAATGTGAGAGCATAACACATAAAACACATATACACAGAGATTTTCCCCTGGATCCCAAAATTGGGACTACCAGATTGATTTTTCATTATATTCCTTTCAATGTTACAATACATTTTTATGCATGCCGAAGCATCCAATACCACGGACTGAAAACCATCACGTCCAAAACCATGTGCAAAAACCATGCAAAAAACCATAGGTAGGTCCACCCAACCTAATATAGGGTCCAAAGAACAATTTTCCTCGAGGTGCTACCCTAGACCCCATAGAGGGGGGCTAACAACCCTTCTCAAACCCCTCGTACAGGGGGGCTGCTGCCCCTGCTATGACCCCCCCGTTGCGTAGTCAGTGCAATGAAGGGGGCGCTTAACCCCCCCCCCCCCCCCCCCCCCCCACACCCTCCTGGTTAACTACGTAGGCTAGTCGTGGAAAGAATATAACACAACCCAACACCAACATCTCTTCTTATTACTCTTGTTTGAGTTTAACTTGGCTAAGTTGTGGATGGACATATGTATTCCCAAGCAACATTTTAAATGGGCGAGTTTCATCTACATTATTTAATTGCTTGGGTTCCTCCTCTTCCTCACCTTGATCACCGGAAATATCCACTAGGTTCTCCTCCTCTTGTCCTATCATATTGGTTGGGGAAAGGGGGTTGGTGACACTTTGTTGAGTATCTCGGTCTCCCTAAGTATTATTCTTAGAAAAGGACTATCATTGTTGAATTGATTCTTAGGAGGATAGTTTGACTTCGACCCCTTGTCTCATTCAAGAGTAGTCAACCTATTCATGATGGAGTTTTGACCAATATTGACGTCAGATAGCTTTCCAATATTTTGGGCCAAGGAAAACCCCACTTCCTCAAGTTGATACTTTGATTTTGAATTTGTCTCAAATTTATCCCTAGGACAATTGAACATTTAAAGGTGTGCAAAATTCATGTTATTTCAACTTCCACGAGTGTCACCTTAGATTCAACCAAGTTTTTAGGATTTTTATATCTAAGGGCATATGTTATATGTCCACGAGATGAGTTGATAAACCTTTCCAAGATAATAAAATTGTTAGGTTTGAGTCTATTTAGGATTTCCCTAAGAAGATTTTCAAATCCTTGGATGTACGTCTTGACAATTTCTTTATAAATTTTATCCATTGCAAATAACTTAACAAGAGCCATACCACGATGTAATTCATAGGCCCACATCTTCTTCAAATCTTCTTCAAATTGATCAAAATTAGAAATGCTTTCTTGAGGTAACCTCAGATACCAATCCGTAGCATCAAATTCAAATGTTAGTGCAAATAACATCATAACAATATCTTCCTCATCAATATTCCTAGAACAAATGGCACAAAGGAAGTTGTTGACATGTCTTTCAGTGAAGATAACTCAACTTCCATCGAATTTGGGCAACCATTGATGGTGTTTCTTATCTAATTGATGAGGGGATCTAGGAAAGCTAACAAAGTTCAAAGGTTTGAATGATGCAAGATTCCATCTCTTAGCTATTGGGATATTATGATTGGGATTAACGTTAGGAGTAAGATTAGGAATAGTGCCATGAAATAGATATTTCCTAGTGGGGGATGGAGTATGCTTCTCCCTTCTAGTATTAGATCTAGTCCTTGGAGCTATGTTTTCTTCAAGATTTTTCTTCAGGTATTTGAAACCAAGCATTTTAGGAGTCACCAGAAGAGGATATATCTTTTTGTTAGAGAAATCAACTCTTCAAATGGATAGAAACCTAGAAGCTTCAATCTAGGGTAAGACAAACTTGCTTCCTCCTCTACAATGATACCAAAAATGTTTTTTCAAAATCTAGTAGGATATGGGGAGGGAAACCCTACAAGGTATAAACTAGACATATAAGCAACAATGGGGAATTGGCCTGTTGATTTTTGTGACTATGGTTAGTCTTCATAATTTATGTTTGAGTCATTATGAATTTTTAAAGAATATTTTAAATGCTTAGAGTCAAAATAAAAATTATTTTGCATCAATTCTCATTTGGACTTTCAAGAGAAAGAAATTATTTTTTTGGCTCCAAAATGTAAAATCAACCTCCTCTTAGTCAAACTAACCTCATCAAGAATTCTAGTTGGTTCCAACTAAATATGCACCCTTTCAGCCAACAAATATTTGTATAAATAGGGGTGATTCCTCTACATCCAAAAGGAAATTCACATATATCAATTGGGGTCTCTTCTTCTCTATGGTTCAACCTATTCTAAGGGCTACTTCTAAGGCATCTACATGAAGTTACGAGGCAACAAAGGATCTGCCTAAGGCAATGAATTTAAGGTCTCTGAGGTAGCGGGTATATGAATTTTGAGGCAGTGAAAATAATTTTCTTCTGTGGTAGTAAGACTCTTAGGACGAATTATGGGTGAATAAGAAGGATAACCTAGAAAATGGGAAAGTTGACTTGACTAGGAGGATGTATTGGTAGTTCTAGGTTTCACGGAAACTAGAAATTTTTTCCTTCAAAAGATAACTAATTCCAATGATTTATTAACATCACTAACATCCAATATCATTAAGAAGTTATATAAAAAAAATTCAACCGTTCAACATGAAAGAGCAGTAAAATAACCATAAGACAATGAGACAAGAGACACAAAAATTTAGGCCTGAGGGTAGGGCAAAATCCACAAGGGGAAAACCCATATATGTTTCCTTATGAAAGAGAGAGTTCAATGTTCATAAATACATCTAGAAATAAAACATCAAGAAAACATCTCACTAGAAGCAATAACTTCCCATAAGTGCCAAACTTCTCCTCCTTTCTTATGAAACTCGACCTCTTCTTACTCCTTTCTTCGCTAGAACAAAGATAAACAATAGATCAATTGATGTGAAAAATGAGAGGGGGAGCTCTCATATTTATAGTCTTCCAAAGGGGTAAAAGGGGTGCCTCCAAAGGGCTTGGCTGACTTGGGGCCAACTTGATCAAGGAGGAGACCGAGTTGACAATCATTAAATTCAATTTTTTTCTTTTTTCTTTTCCTTTTGATGAAAATAGCGACTATGACTGCCAAAATTTCCAACATGATGGAATAGGTTTGACCTAACTATTGACATAGATGTGTCTCTATTGAATTGAAGAATTATCTATTGAAATGGTTGTTGGGTTTTCCCCATGAGGGTTTTCCGAGGGTAAATTACTTGTGTTCTTTATGTGGTTGCCTCTTTATGATCCTCCTATCTTAAATATTATATGGTTGATGTATTATGTGTAATTATTGAATGATGAAGTAACGTTTAAGAATTAAAATGAATTAAATCATAAAAAATAATTATTAGTATATAAAACCAGTGAAAAATCAACATGGTATCAAAGATTTGGTCTCGAAGATGTTGGGATGGGGTCCCCTAGGTCAATTTTGAGGTAAAAGCCCAAGTTTTGATGTAAAAAGATGTAAATTCGCTGCAAATTATGGACGCAGAGTGTGTAGCTAGTCAAGAGTCAAAAATGGATTTTACTCTCACTTATGTAAACTTGATTTGGTTTTTGAGATCTACCCACAGTCTGTGGACCATGGGATTGTATAAATAGGTGTGTCTTAGAGAGTCTAAGGCAGATCTATGTCTTGGTCTATGGGTACGAAGGATGGAGTTTAGAGAGTTGGCACAAAGAAGTAAGTCTTAGAGGGGGAAAGGCTCTATAGCTAAGTGTGCAAAGGCCTAGAGTAGTGTCCATAGTTGAGTACGCAGACCCCTGAAGTTGAGTCCCTAGGGAAGTTTTGAGTCTGTAAACTTATACTATAGTTCAATAAAGAAGACTGTTTTAGAAATTCCTATGTTTTATCTCTTTACTTATGTTATTTATGATTGTGATATATGTTATAGAGAATGATTTTTTGTGAGATAATGATGTATTGATGTGAAAATTTATTGGATCCATCTTATTAACTGAACACAATTAATGTCAAGTGATTATGCGATGATCAAAATACTTTATGTTATCTTTATTGAGAACTTGAGTAAATCTGAGTAAATACTGATCTAAGGATAATCTATGGTGCACGTAAGTAGCTAATTCGTCTGTTCAGGGTATGGAAAAGATGATTGTAAACCTTCGTGAAGGTCTAGAGGCTGTTCAAATGTAATTGCAATACCAAGCACTAAAGGCTTATAGATTTGCGTGGAGGTAGATCTAGGGCATAAAAAGACATCACACTAATCTCTGGATGCGGAAACTTGGTTCCAACATCCCCCCATACTGCTCGGGTGAGAATTTAGTCTGTGCTACGCAGGTTGATGCCGAAAGGGCCAGTAGTGTAGGGTTTTATTTGGCGCAACTAACTCTGAACCTGGGTCAGGACCCACTAAGCCAATGAATAGTTCCATTTCCAGTGATTTTGCATCATTGGAATCTAACCAAAAAGGAAATTGAGAAGTGGTTGGATAGGAAGATTCATGAATTCGCGATGCAGGAGAACAAAAACTCTTGCCTGAAAAAAGAACAATGGTTGGACATATATTTATACACAAATATACATGAAATTTTCTTTTGTACCTTCTCGATCGAGTTATACGAGTAGATAGCTAAATTGGTAGATGACCAAGGAAGGTGGAATATCGATGGTCCAATAGTGTGGACTCCAAAATTAGTGTGGAGGCTCGAAGATTCTAAAGATAAGTTCACGCGTGTTGTTGACCACTGTCTTGATCGAGTCATAGGAGGATTTGTGATAGAGTTCACGGTTGATACCTCAGTCAGCTACAATGAAGTAGAGAGACGCTTCTTCAAAGGACCGCGAGGTAAGTATCTAAGATATTTGGATACCTAGATTAAGATGATGTTGTGTGAAAACGGGTTATGCCATTACCTTCATGTTTGGGTCTACGCGAAGTGGATGAAGCTTTAGAAATCAAGAAAAAGCAGGGCATGAATATAGCCCATTGATTGGACCTCCTTGAAGTGATCACAAGGGAGTGGTACAAGCTTTACTGCAGAGTGTTGTACAAATGATAAGGTAGGGCTTTCCACGAACTCATCATCCATCCATGCCACCTCCACCTTCACCTCCAAAACATACAACTTCGCCCACACCGCCACCACCACCACCACTGTTCAACATGTCGAATACAATGAAGTTGCCAGTTTTCAAGGGTATAGGGAGTGAGGATACAAATCAATTTTGGTTTGTTGAAGAGGCTATGTGGACAGCGCAACAAGTTACAGATGATAATATGAAAAATGTGCAGTTGGATACTGCTCTAGAGGGTTGCATGCTAACATGGTATGTCAAAACTGCACTGATAATCCTTTGGCATCGTTAACAAACACTAAGGCCACTTTGAATAAGGAATTCAACAAGCCTAAGTCTAACTCACAATCAATAGTTGGATTCAAGGGAATTACTATGAAGGATGATGAAACGCCCTAGAAGTTAGATCAAAGATTGAAGTGTGTGATCTGCGAAGCTAATATGTAGCTCATTGATAGTCAGCACCGCGAGTGGGTTATAGCATTGCTTCTGCCCCACCTGAGGCTCACTTTACAGCGGCAAAAGATAGGAACTCATGTGGAAGACCTATAAATCACGATGAGATTGCATGAAACACCTATTCAGGACACATATTTGGGATTTCAACAAATTCACTCGCAATTGCATAACCTCTACTTGGAACTACAAAGCTTGAAAAAAGAAAAGGAGGCTAAGATAGAGGTGTGTGAGGAAGTTTGGTGCCTCAAGTGTAAAAGCTAGGGGCATGAAAAATATCAATGCTCTGTCTTTGTGAATTATATCACAAGGGGGGGGGGACCAATGCCCTTGAGGTAGGAAGCTCTAGCAGGACCAAGTATGGGGCCTGCGCTATGGTGTGCTATTTGTCAAGTGGTTGGAAAACATGTAACAAATAATTTTCATTTGCTACAAAATTTTGTGCAAACACCACAACAATTGTTTTGCAGTTTCTGCAAATCAGTGGGCCACGATGAGCTCCACTGCAGTAGCTATAAATTGATGATGGAAAGAATTCCTACTTATCGAATTCAAGTAGAAACTCAGCCTCTAGGTCAGGGCGCTCGAGGAGCACATAGAGGATATCAGGGGCACAGATGAGGAGGAGGAGAACCTAGTAGAGGTTGTGGATAGGTCATTTGCTATAATTACTGAACACCAGGTCACTACACATGGGAGTGTATGAGTTAGACATGCCCGTCATGTTAGTACTGCACTTAGTTTTACCACGCTATAGAACAATGCCCTGTGTTGATAGCTAAGATGTAGGAGAAGAAGGAACAACCTCAAAAACCTACCCAAAACTTGCAGATGATGAGGGACGAGCCCCACGAGGAAGATCCAAATGTGAATATCATGTTGATAAGAGGAATAATGACTGGTGATGATAAAGGAAAACAACTCGAGGAAAGTGGGTGGGTCTGCAAGGCCCTGAAAAGGAAGTTGGCTTCGATCTAGAATGTCCGAAGGAGATGTTTATGGAGGCAAAGAAAAGCTTTGTTGAGGCATCCACCTCAGGCAGTCAGGATAAGCTACCAGAAACCAATGCGCTTGTAGAGATTGATTCCTCTATAATAACCACGTTCTTAGAAACCTATATGAAATTGTTGCACGATAGAAAGGCTGTGAAAGGGCTACAGGAGTTGATAAATAAGTGTGATGGTAAGGAAAATGCTCCTGAAGGACACCACATAGTGGGAAAGATTAGCAAACATAAAGCAAGAACAAGGTGTGAGATGAGGCTCATCGCGCAAATAGGAGACTATGAGATGGACCAGGTTATTTTGGATCTGCGGTCTGATGCAAACGTTTTGCCTAAAAAGACATGGGAGAGGATGGGAGACCTACACTACAATGGTCTCCAATTCAACTAAGGATGGAAAAACAACAAAAGATTATCCCCATGGGATGTTACATGGAGTAAGATATTG
Organism: Pinus taeda; assembly: GCA_000404065.3. NCBI lineage: Eukaryota > Viridiplantae > Streptophyta > Pinopsida > Pinales > Pinaceae > Pinus > Pinus taeda. Next base: position 26,857 of record APFE030812697.1, on the reverse strand, counting down.
AAGGTGTGAGTGCGCGGGCTGATTTTGAAGTGATGGAAATTTTTGATGACAACAATATATACCCCGCGCTCCTAGGAATTGATTGGGCTATTGATATGAATGGGGTCATCAATTTGAAGAAGTGGACAATGTCATTTGAAAGGAAATCGCTCCATGTTGTAATACCATTGGACCCTGCAGAAGGACCACGCTATTATAGGTTTTAACCCCGTACAAAAATTACCTACATATGAATTCTAAGAACAAAAAATAAACAATGCGAGAGCATAACACATAAAACACATATACACAGCGATTTTCCCCTGGATCCCAAAACTGGGACTACCAGCTTGATTTTTCATTGTGTTCCTTTCAATGTTATAATACATATTCATACATGCCGAAGCATCCAATGCCATGGATTGAAAACCATTGCATCCAAAACCATGGACCGAAAACCAACGTGTCCAAAACCATGTGCAAAAACCATGCACAAAACTATAGGTAGGTCCACCCAACCTAATATAGGGTCCAAAATGTTTTTCCTCGGGGCGTTGCCCTAGACCTCATAGAGGGGGGTTACCCACCTCCCTCAAACCCCCTGTGACCCCCTGTTGTGTAATCGACGCAATGAAAGGGGGGCGTCGCCCCCCATCTAACCCCCCAGTTAACTACGTAGGCTAGTCATGGAAAGAATATAACACAACCCAACAACTATATTGAACCAGTCCACGACTATGAGGACAACGATGATGATTTGGATCAAATCTACAAAATTACAGTGTGAGACCAATACTAGATTAATCCTACAACTAATGGATAGATTGCATGGGACCGCAAAAGTTATTGTACCTCAGATTTGGATGAAGAGTTGGAACGCTGGTAGAACTAACTGCATGAAGTATCTACACTGCGGTGCAACATGATGACCAAATCACTACACTGTGTGTCATCAGAGGTAAGAAATTCACCTTATTACGATGGTTTAAATGATGTAGATAGGTTTTTGGATGCTTTTGAAATAGAAGTCCTAGAGGATCATCGCTTTTAAGTGATGGATTTGGTACTACGAGCTACACCCGCATGATGGTGGGGTATGCACAAGGACAAATTTGATGAATGGCGCGATTATAGGAGGATGATGAGGTTGCGATTTGGTCACCCAAAAGTTTGGTTGACTGATAAATATGATAGGAGAAATGATCCGCATGATCATTTAGCGAAATGGACTAAAGTCTATGGCACGGAGCCGCAACCAGAGTGGGTGCACTTATTCTGTCATAATTTGGATATAATCCCTATGAATTGGTACGTGGAAACAGAGCTCCACCATGGCATTGTGGAGTGGGATATATTAAGGGAAGGTATCTTAATGACCTTCAGTTTTGAATAGAGGTTTGAAAGCATTGATGAATCTGTGCAGGAGGTTAAGGCGACGATCTTTAGAATTCCACAGGATCCTTTGGAATTAGTTCAAGCAAATTGGAGCACCTAGCTGCACCATGCGTTGGAATGCTATAGTATGACTGATAAGGGGGAGGATGAAGATCTGAGAAATATTAATATCCCAGAGGCTGAAGGCCACCACCAGGTCGAAGGTCCATAGATAGAAAATACAGAAATCACCACGCCATTGAAGACTAGGCAAGTGAATTTTGGTACTGAAGAAGAGCCAAAATTTGTGAAGATTGTGGATTACTGGGATGATGCCATGGTAGAAAAGGTTGTTGAGTTTCTCCATGAATATTGGGATTTGTTTCCTACAAATTTTTCAGACTTAAAAGGAATCATAGGTGACTTGGGCATGATGAAAATTACCTTGAATATGGATGCGAAGCTTATTAAACATAGATCATATTGGCTTAATCCCAAATACAAGGAAAAGGTCTGCTTGGAGTTGGACAAGATGCATGAGGCATGAATTATCGAACCTGTGGAGGAATTTGATTGGGTGAGCCTAATGGTGGTTCAAGAAAAGAAAAAAAAGGAAGAAATACAGATTTGTGTAGATCTAAGGAATCTTAATGACACCTGTGTCCATGATCCTTTCTCGAAATTGTTTACATATGAGGTATTAGATAATGTTGGAGGGCAAGAGACCTACTCATTCACTGATGGGTTTTTTGGATACCATCAGATTAAGATCATGCCAGAAGAGAGGAGTAAAACAACCTTTGCGATGGAATGGGGTTGTTTCTAGTATAATATGATGTGTTTGCACTCAAGAATGCATTGAAGATATTCTCTCACGTAGTCATCGCGACGTTCAAGGAGTTCATTCAAAATTTTTTGGAGGTGTATTTTGATTGCTGGAAACTGTTTGGGTTAGTAAAGCACCATGTAGGCAGTCTACCCTTAATGTTGGATACATGCCGAAGGTATTAGGTTGCATGGAACCTGAAGAAGTGCTTTTTCTATGTCCCCTTTTGAATTTTTCTAGGTCATGTGGTGTGCAAGCAAGGACTAATGGTGGGCATGTTATCATGCCAGGAAATTCTCCTAGGCTGTAGCTCAGAGATGCCTGGTAACATATAGTCTTCAATATTGTTCTCAAAACTATTGGAATGGATGATGGTTTGGATCAAGCCAGATAACCATTTCAACTATGTTTTTACTCAAGACATGCATGAACACCCTCAGCTTACAAGGCTTTAGACCACTAATGCTTAATTGTTTGTAGATTCAATGAATGGATGGATAATAATGACCATATCGGCAGATGCATATATATATAAACACATATGAATGGCTAGCTATAGGAAGTAAAGAAGCTTGCAAATTGTTATAGACATATTTGGGCACTACAACCCCAATCACATATGTCCATAAACCAAGGGCTTCTAAGTCCCTAAAAGTGTTGTTTCATACCCTAAAGGAACAAGGTCAACTAATTACATCATCTCCGAGAAGTTCTCCATGAAAAACTGCTCAAAACTGGTCAAAACTGGACCATCTCACTTGCTCCATGGTCAAAGTGCGATGCATCCCACCTAATCCACATGGGGGGTGCGATGCATACTAAAAAGCCCTTCTATGGGGTGCTATGGGCAAGAGTAGACAAATGGAAAAGACAGTTTGCAAGGTGGATGATCATGGAATCTTCTAGAAACTTCTCATGTGACACTTGCCTCTCCGAATTCACCTAGGGATGAGTAAGAGATCATGAAATCTCCAAGTTTAATTTAGAACTATCAGAGAGAGGACACTAATCACAATCAAAGAAGATGACTCACCCACCTACAAACATCTATATATGGATCCCTCATCCCAGAGATCCAGAGGCTGGAATCTTGTATTTTTTAAGGACGTGTTGTTGGTTTCTTTGTGGAACATCATAGTGTTGGGTGATCTAAGCTTTTCATGAGGTGAAGAAGGGCTTTCATGCTGGGAGGATGACACTAGGTCATATCAATAGGTTGTAATCCTCTCTTCTACTCTTTCTATCAATAAAGCTATTTGAGTTTTCCTCCACATTCTTGTATGTTTGAGTTGATATATGCATTTATGTGGTCAATATATATCTGGTCCTATATTGTTTATGATTATAGATCTCGGTGCTATGATGGTATTATGCTGCTTTGACTTTATAGGTGCTCTTTGAAGCAGGGTAAGTAAGGGAGAAGCGAAAAAGATTTGTCAAAGGGGAGAGGAAACAAGCAAGGAGCCAAGTGAAAAACTAAGGTTGGTACTCTCTACTTCTCTTTCATCTACTTCTCATAAAGGAAAATGCAAGTGAATTTAGTTTGAGTGTTTCTAAGATAGCTACCCATCTTAGTGGGACTAGCGGCTCTAAATGGGCACTAGATTTCCCAATAACAAAATGGCGACTCCGCTGGGGAGCGAATAGCTTGTTTTCTTGTTTATATTTGTTTGCTTTATAAACTACAGACGGAGGCTAAAGTCAAGCCAGCTAGCCTTCGAACTGCTTTTGCCATGCAACTGCAAAGTAGAGCAATGCTGCTTTAGTCCATCTCTGAGTTTTGTTAATAAACTGAAAAATTGATTTGCAAGAATCCTAATTGCCGTGGTGGTGGCTCAAGTAACCTCATTAGATCAGCCCCTATGATTTGTATTTACTGACTATCATTAGCTCAGCCTAAATCCCTAAACTAAGCTACAAACTGTGACCAAAAACCAAGTTAAAGTCTCGTCCCTGGACCATCGTACTGTCTCCTTTAGGCAATCTGGATGCATCGCACCTCTCATGTGCAGTAGGTGAGATGCATCCCTATTTCCCTATGTTACAAGTGCGATGATCAGATAAGACTGTTTCTGCCTCCAGATTTTGGTTTTTTCTTCACTCTCTTTAGCTTTATTCAGGAGTTTTACTGTTTATGATCAATATACCACTATTGAAACCCCCTTCCTTTGCATTATTCAACCTCCATTGTACAAAGAATTGTGAATTTTTTTAATGTATTTTTTTCCATTTACAATTCTCCTTTACAAAAAGTAGCTTAATTGAACTGTCATCTTTTGATTTGGAAGTGTCGCAAGTGTCGTTTTTAGTCAAAGAAAAGAATCCTACTCTTTTTGATGGTCAATTACACTGTTACTCTTTTATTTGATTTGAATTGATAAGTATTTCAAGTGTCGAAAGAAGTTTTCAAATTGAAGTTGAAAGTGTCGTCTTAGTCTTCCTTTCATTTTTTAAATTCGAAATCGCAAAGTGTCGTCTGATCCTTCCTTTAATTTTTTGAATTCGAAATCGCAAAGTAGTCTTCCTTTCGTTTTTTTAAATTCAAAATCGCAAAGTGTCGTCTTAGTCTTCCTTTCATTTTTTGAATTTTAAATCGCAAAGAGTCACCTTCGTCTTCCTTTCGTATTTTGAAAAGAAAATTGTTAGTACTCTCGCTTAGAAAGAAAAGATAATTCAGATTTGTACTTAGCATTCTTTTTGTCATTCACACATTAAGAAAGCAAAAAACAAATACATGCATGTGCATTTGCATTTAGACTGCTTGTTGGATTTAGGACAGTGCATCTAGTGTGTGCTCTCTTCTCTATGTTGAAAGAATCTTGCTTCTCTTTCTTTAATAGCTAGGATTTTCATTGAAAAAGGAAGAGTAAACGACTGCTTATCATCTTAGATTGCATTTTTAGGAATTGTATATCTACATCATACGGTGAACCTTAAAGGTAAACTTCTTAAGAAAGATCAACTGTAAAATAAATTCAATGAACATAAAAACGTTTGGAACCTAACGCACAACATTTAGAAGTCTACGCTAGAGACGTATTCTGGCATCGTAAAGCCTGGTAACTATTACTTTCATCGTAGGTTGTGTGATTCCTCCTCTTTGAGACAACAAGTGCCAGTACGGACTTGTGCTCCCATGTACCGTCGAGTATATATTGGGAGACCACAATAGGCTATATCCTTTATTCTTAAGAAGCCGTGTCTGTCGCCTTATCAATCGCAATGCATTGAACAAAACATTCAAGAGGATTGATTGCCATATCGTAAAACGTATTCTGCAGTTTTGCGATTGGTTTGGTAATCCCTTTCTCTAGATTTCCAAAGTAGTCTCTTTCATTCCTTTTCAGACTCCTTAAAGGAAAAGGTCCATCTGAGAACTTGTCACTTCAGGCTCATTAAAAATCGAAGGCGACTAGAGTCATCTTTAGCTTTTTCTCGACTCTTAAAAATTGAAAAAGCAAGTTGTGTCAAAGCGTCATAAAATTTATTTTAATTGGAATAATGTCATTGTTCCCTCATTGGTATTAGGTTGAGAAAATGGAGTCCACCAACCAAGAGTTTCCCTTTGAGGGAAATCCTAGTCCTTTCTCCTCTTGGGGGGATGTTGGTGCACCTCACATGGCCACATTGTCCCTTCTAGGACTGACAATTGGCCTGCCAGTATGGCTCTTCTCGACCTCTGTCATTCAAAGCACCGTGATTCTTGAGCAATCAAGTTAGCAACCAGATGATACTAAAGTTTTCCCCCAACCTTCTACTTCGTTTGTCTCTCCCTCTCCTCCTTCCTCTTCACTTGGTAAAGTTGTTAAAGCTAAAAACCAAGTAACTGAGAAGAAGAAGAAAGGGAAGGAGAAGAAGAAGAAGGAGCCAATGGCCAAAAGGGGCACCGTACATTATCTAGTGAAAATCCACACACAGCACCATCCAAACCTAAATCTCCATGTGTCATTTGCAAAGGGGACCACTATCATCGAGATTTTCCTTACATCCTACGGATCTTAAGGGATTGGTCTCCCCGCTTGCACAACCCGGTGTCGTCAACCTTTGACAATCATGTTGAGAGTACCCCATCAACTAGTGAAAACGAAGTTAATGGACAGAAAGGGAGATATAAATTTCCTTGTAGACTATGTGAAGGTGATCATGCCATCCACCATTGTCCCTTCCTAGACGAAGCTAAAAAAGTCTTGGATAGTCGTCCTGCTTCACCGCTACGGCTTCCTCCTGGATACAAGAAACTCTTGCCGAGTCCATCACTAGTTGAGAATCTGACCGACACACCTTTGTGGTTGGTTGAAGAATCTATCATTGAAGATAAACCATCTGAGTCCACACTGGACCAAAATCAACAGGTCGAGATGGTAGTCGACCTAGTTTTGTCTTCAAAAGGTCTACCTTCAGATGATACAGTCACCAAGGAGAACGAGAACAACATCGTTCAAATTCTCTTCATGAGCACAAACTCTGATGAACATGGGGGTAATCTACCCATTCCTTTACCATAGGAAGGAAGTTTGTCGGAGACGTATCCGATCGTTTACTCGGTCCCACCTCCAAGCAACCTGGTTGTTTCCTTCGATTGGAATCTACTAGGTAGACCCCATCTACCATCTAATGTACCATTCTGAATCATAGTACAAACTTACAGAATGATCATGGTCGGTACTATCATAGATGAAGGGGCTTCTGTGAGTATCCTTTCCTCGAATTCTTGGAAAGCACTTGGTTCGCCATCGCTTCTACCTGAGATGCGAAATCCGATAGGCTTCGACAAAAGAAATAGTTGACCTTTAGGGATCCTTCCAAATTTGCCTATAACTTTGAGAGGGAAAAATGTTTATCTGAATGTAATGGTAGTCTAAGGACCTTTATATTACAACCTACTCCTTGGGTGTGACTACATTTATAGCATGGGAGTCATTGTCTCCTCACTCTTTCAAGTAATGTGTTTTCTGCATGAAGGCAGAGTGGTCTAGCTCGTAGACCAGCTTTCATTCCTTGACTCACACATAGCTAATAGTCAAATGCCATCCCTAACTGGTCTTTTCATGCAAGGAATGTCTCATCAATCTCCAGTCCATCCACCTGATGAGCGCGAGTGATTCAGTGATTATGACTGAAACCCAGGGGGCATGCGCCCTTGTCTGCCTCGGTAGGAAAACCCTAGTTATAAGGTGGGTATCCACGTAGGAATATGACTAGTTTGACACACCCGTCTGTTTAGGAAAATGGGATTAGACTGGAATAAGATACATCCTTCAAAAGGTAGGCCTTTCTCGACATAACAAATGTTTTGTCTAGAAATTGAAGGGTAACCTAGAAACTCTACTTCATTATACCTGGGGGCATGCAAACCGTTTCACATGAAAGTGAAAAGAGACCATTTATTTTCTTAGTTTGTAGGTTCTTAACCCTTTAAACTCGTAGGATTGGTCGTTCCTAGCTTACATAAAGAAAGGATCCGGAGCAAAGTTTCGAATGGTGCAAGCTCCCTAAAAATTGAACCTATCGATGAAACATCCTTATTATACGACTGGCATGAGCAGTTTTACACAAAGTTCAAGCTCGTTAAAAATTAAACCTAGCAATGAGCATATGTTCCACCAGAGTTTAAGCTCATTAAAAAATGAACCCACCTCTGGTTAATAACCATTGCGAATGCATTATCATCAGCTTTTGAGCCTTGGTCGTGTTCTTACCATCACCTCCACTTTGTTTTTGCCAATCATATGCCTCCATTTGATTGTTTACCCCTTTTGAGGAACAACTACGACGAGTGATTCTGTTAGCCATCTTCTTTACATTGCCGTGATGGAGAGTTCCAAACCTTACTTGTAACCAACTGCTACCTAAAAATATCACTCGTTCCTAAAAAAATGAGTCTCCTTTAAGCTCTTTTCATTTGACTTGTAAAATATGAAAAGATTGCCGAGCAATTGGCCTCTCCAGCTCATTAAAATGATCGAAAGTGCTATCCCTCCTCTAGATTTTAATTTTTTTGGACCTAAGGGATTATTACACAAAAATATCGAGTGCTTGTCTTGTTCTCCTCGTTAAAGCTATCGAAAAGTCATCCCTTTTGTATTATTTTACACTTTTTCGGACTTAAGGGATTACATGACAAAAAAGGAATCCGGGAGTTTTCTTTCCGTCCCTTTTTAGACTCTCTAAAATTGAAAAAGAATCGAGTTATCTTTGTCGTTAAACTTTTTAAAACCAATAGTGACAAACTTGTCCATGCAGACAAGAACGAGTTTCACTGTCACTAGGCTCGTTAAAACATAGCGATGAGTTTGCCCGAAGGGCAAATTATAGAACAAGCATATGTTATCCTCCTCAAGCTTAAAAAAAACAAAGAGGTATTGGTTAGAAATGACTGGGGAAAAATTGGGAAGAAAACTTGAAGAAACTTTATTGGTAGCAAGTCGCTCTTGAACATGACACTTTCACTCCATCACCATGATTGAGTTAGGTTGGGTTATTCCGTTCACCAATCATATTACCTTTGGTCCACTGTACCATCCATTTTTGGGGTTAACGCTACCAATCCATTTCAGTGTTGCCGATATGTCAAGAGAATTCACTTAGATAATTCACCAACCCAGCTTCTGTCTCATCCGTTGCAATACCTTCACCCTTCATTCTTTCATGACCACCACCCTGAACCATGTACCATCAGATCGTTTTCACCTCCACAAAATCATTTTCTTCGTTCCATGTCGTAGATGTGGGATTCATTAATTCCCTCCTACGACGGGTCACTTCTTGTCGACATTAGCTCATTATCCAAGAAGTAAACCTAGGAACAACCCTTTCAGTACTTTGAAGCTTGCATGCCTCAATGGCAAGATTCTCACTTCCGGTGACAGGTTTACATCGATGGCCTTCGACCGAAAGATTTTACGTGGTGTTTGACGCTAAGTCCCTTTTTGACACCACATAAATTGTACTCTCATACCTTGAGGGTCATTATCATTATCGGTGATTCCTCTCGCACCTGTTAACAACTTTTATCATTGGCTGGTAATTAGGCGATGTCTTTCCATGTTCGACTCTAAAACATCTTTTCGCATGGATCAACTTGTACTTCGGGCGAAGATTGAATGAGTTGGAAGACCTCGGATCTAGTTTCATCCATCCGGGTTGCGATATATTAAGAAAAATAAAGACATCAAATGTACATCATTGCTGCACAGATAATCATCCAAGCCAAAGGATGATGGCTCTACCAGAATCATCAGTCTGCCACATAGACGGTTGTCTGTCCTATGTACATGAGAATGCATTTATAAAGTTGAGCATGGGAATTCTCATCTCAGCTAGATCATGAAAATATTATGAAGATAATGTATTGTATTGTATCATATTATAGGTGGCCTTCCAGTTCGAAAAACTTTGAATCCTCATGATAAAGCATTTCACCTGACGTCAAAAAGATTTACGACCTCATGCTTTAGGGGGAAATTATTATAGACATATTTGGGCACTGCAACCCCAATTACATATGTCCATAAACCAAGGGCTTCTAAGTCCCTACAAGTTTTGTTTCATACCCTAAAGGAACAAGGTCAGCTGATTACATCATCTCCCAGAAGTTTCTCCATGAAAAACTACTCAGAACTAGTCAAAACTGAACCATCTCACTTGCTCCATGGTCAAAGTGTGATGCATCCCACCTAATGCACATGGGGGGTGCGATGCATACTAAAAATCCCTTCTATGGGGTGCGATTGGCGAGATTAGACAAATGGAAAAGACAGTTTGCAAGGTGGATGATCATGGAATCTTCCAGAAACTTCTCCTGTGACACTTGCTTCTCTGAATTCGCCCAGGGATGAGTAAGAGATCATGAAATCTCCAAGTGGAATTGAGAACTATCAGAGAGAGGAAACTAATCACAATCCCAAAAGCTAACTCACCCACCTGCAAACATCTATATATGGATCCCTCATCCCAGAGATCCAGAGGCTGGAATCTTGTATTTTGTAAGGAAGTGTTGTTGGTTTCTTTATGGATTATCATAGTGTTGGGTGATCTAAGATTTTCATGAGGTGAAGAAGGGCATTCATGCTGGGAGGATGGCACTGGGTCAGATCAATGGGTTGTAATCCTCTCTTCTACTCTTCCTATCAATAAAGCTATTTGAGTTTTCCTCCACATTCTTGTATGTTTGAGTTGATATATGCATTTGTGTGGTCAATATATATCTGGTCCTATATTGTTTATGATTGAAGATCTCAGTGTTTTGATAGTATTATGTTGCTTTGACTTTATAGGTGCTCTTTGAAGCAGGGTAAGCAAGGGAGAAGTGGCAAAGATCTGTTAAATGGGAGAGGAAACAAGAAAGAAGCCAAGCGAAAAACTGAGGTTGGTACTCCCTACTTCTCTTTCATCTACTTCTCATAAAGGAAAATGAAAGTGACTTTAGTTTTTTTGTTTCTAAGTTAGCTACCTGTCTTAGTGGGACTAGCGGCTTTGAATTGACAATAGATTTCCCGATAACACAAATCTAATTTATCAACACAAAGATAAGATGACAATTATCTCTGCATTAGATACAGAAGAAACATGAATAAACTATCCAAGTGCAAGCTTAAAACATAAGAGAAATGGACATTGAACGTATAAAAAAAAAGAAACTTGTATTACTAATGAATGTAGATGAGAAGCTTGAGTAGCAAAATCTCAATAGTCTCCAGAAGTTGAACCTCTATTACATCTTACTTTCAACTATTTATAGCCTGTTTACAATGCTCCTAAGCTCTAAGAGGCTCGGAGTCTTAATCTGTTTGATCTATCTTGTTAACTGATTTGATGCCCTCTAGGCAAGCATGGGCTTGGAGCTTTCTGCTTCTAACAGAAGAGTAACCGTTTTTAGATATTTTGGGTAGTTTGTTGTAATGTCTAGGAGTTCTCCCATGCCAGAGATGCCCCACAATCATTCTGTTTGTTCTGGCTGTGTTGTGTTGTGGTTCCATGATCATTTCTAGTTGATGTGGTTGTGTTGCACTATCTATTCCCCTTCCAGCCTCTATCCCTGTCTCCCAGCCTCTGTTAGGTAATGGCAAGGGTCTTTAGGCCTGTGTAATCCCTTGAATGTTTATAAATATTGTTTTCCTATTTTTACCCAGAAAACATTACACGCAGCAAAAGCCCGCCAATCTCTGCTTTTCTAGACTTTAAAAAGTCCTTGCATATGGTTTAATTATCTACTGGGTCCACCCTTCGGTCACTGTTGCATGTCGCACTCGGCCTGTTCTATGATTCCCTTTGTATTTAGTAAATACATAAAAACAACGAAAAAAACATTGAAAAACAGCTCTTTGCAGACTTCAAATTTTATATATTTCCCTTCTCGAACCCTTTCGGGTCTGGGCTTCATAGCTAGCGGTGCTACCCTGTTTCCCTATGTATTTTTTTATATAACAAAATATGAATTAAAACCATGGCTTACCACGGAACTCAAATATTGTGAAATATTGTTTATAATACCGTCGGGTCCACAAATCGGGTCGCACACATATACATGTAAAGGTTGCGCCCCTTGGTTTTCCTGATTGTGATCCACCGATGCAATGTAGGCCATCAATTTGTGTGCACAATTGATGGTCCACGTTGAATCACTGATCATAATCGCTCATTCCACACAACCTGTGCCAATACCTCCGTCGATACCTCCGCCAATGCGACCCGCCGATAGTGATCATCACAATCGATCATCGGCGGTGTCTTGCACCGATTTCCATTGCTTGCATGTGCCGATCAAATCTAGACCATTGATCGTCCAAATCGGACGGGTGCTATTCCTTCTCAGTTTTAAGCCTGCAATAATGGTTTTTCACTGTTTTTCTTTAGTTTTTTCGTCCCGATAGTGTATTTCTGCCCTTCTAAGGGCTCTTGGCATGCTACAGTTTTGACTTTGAATGATCCTTAAGAGGATTTTGAAGACTTTTGGGGCATACTTGGATCCTTTGGCATGATTTTAAGCAAACTTTGGAGACTTTGGGAGTGTTTTAGATCCATTTTTGGGCCAAAAGCCTCCAAGGCTAACACTGGCTCCTTCTAGGGATGAAATCCTCCCCATGAGGTTTCAAGAACTACAGAACAATACCTTTCTTGTAAAAAGTAAGATCAAATCTTCCTCCTAGTGTTGCATTGGGCATGGAGTTTATTTAGCATGAAATAAAAGCTTGAAAACAACATACAATACCAAGGCTTAAAAGCCTTAACTGAAATAAATTTCGAAGAACAACCCATTGACTGGGATGTCAAAAACATATCCTCCTTCCTTTAATGTATCCCTTTTGAGAAAATAGTCACCAGACTGAAAATTGACCCTTTTTACCTTTCTCTTGGTCAATGTGCATATCAGCAAATTCATCAAAGACTTGCAAAAGCCTATTGGTTTGATCCTCTACATCAAAAAATTTCTAACATGTGGTATTATCAGGCAGAGATGGTCTATATTTCACCTCATCTTTGTATGCTTTCAGCCTTGGATGTTTTGCTTGGAAGGTTTTGTACACCTACTAAAGGATAAGGTCTACTTCATTCTCTATTGTGTCATTTGTGACCTAAAAAGTAAATATAAAAGATGAATCAATGCATTCTTGTGTGGGGGACACAAGGACTTCACCTATTCCTAAAGCTTCCTTAGAGCAAGCTCCATCAAAGAACATGTCCTAAATTTGTGGGCCTTCTTCCTCTGTGATTTGGTAAATTGGTTTTTTAAGCTGTGTAGAGGCCAAATAATAAGGCTTGGTAATGTCAAGACCGAGCTTATCCATGACAACCTTGGGCATTGGATTATGGCTGTTTCCAGTGTCTAGAAGGAAATTATGAAGGATTTTATCATGAATAGTTAGAGAGACATAGAATGATGGGGAGTTGTCTTCCCAATTTTCAATCATTGGGTTGAGAATAACAACTGGTTGATCATCTTGCAGATTTACATAGTTAGAGGAAGCTTGGATGGCATTAGGCTAAGGAGCCTCAAGTATAGATTTCTTGAAGAACTCATTCTTCAATGGTTCAAGCAGAGGTATAGGTATTCTTGGCTTCTGAATTTCTAATTGAAAATTGAAATAAAAAGGGGACTTGTCAAGGCCTCTTACCTCTATCGCTGGAGCTTTGAGGATGACAGGATCAATTGCTGGTTGTTTCTACTTATTAGCTTGTTGTTCTATAGGGACAACAGCTTCATGAATAGGAGTCTTCTTGGCATAATTCATTTTTGACCTCAAATTATATTTGTGTTGGTCTTCATTTTGTAGAACCGTTGCACCATCCCATTCTTGGTTGATCTGGTCATTGAATAATAACTTCTCATAGGAAGCTTTGGTTAAAAAAGTGGCACTGCCTTTGTCTTCCATACAATGGATCTTATCATCTTCTTCAAACTGCTCTTCTTCCATGATTGCATTTCGAAAAGGGACCTTCACCCTTTGGTCTTCATTGGCATCTTTGCTTCTTTGCAAGATCTGCAATTTTGGTCATTTTCCCTTCTATATGGATTTGGATTTGGATGAGCAAAGTTGTTAGCAACTCTTCCTTTCCTAGAGTGTTTCTTAACCTTTATTTTGTAGATCTCATAGGCTAATGATTCTATCATCTTGGTCATTTTATCTATCTTGGGATCTGCAGATCATGAAGACACACCCCTTTGTCTCCTTCTATCAGCATTACCTTTGAGCTTTTCTACAGCCATGATGTTTGATTCTACTTCCAAGGTTGCATCCTGCATATCAGCCAAAGTAGCACATCACCTCTCCCTCAACAGCAAATAGAAGTCAGAATCAAAGGCACTGGCATAGATGAGTCTAGCAGAGGTAGCGGTGGGTTTTACTTCAGCTGGTATCTTGTTGTACATGCGGTTAAACCTCTTATTAAAATCAGACAGTAACTCACCATTTTCCCTCTTTAAGTTCCCTAACTCAATGTGGTAGTAAAGGAGATCCTTCTTATCTGCCCAATGCTTTAGGAATGCATCATGTAAAGCCTCAATATCTGCTATAGATCTTAGGGTCAGTTCTTTGAACCATTTTCTAGCCTCTCCATCTAGGCTTTGGACAAAGAGTCTCTTCCTGACATCATCTTCACTAATGTCCAGATTATCAGCATAACTATAGAATGACTCAAGGTATTCTTCAGCTGAAACACTTTTAGTCCCAGTGAACTTAGGCATATACTTATGATATTCTCTAGTAGGCATGGTATTCAAAGGAGTGGGTAGTATTAGAGGTCCATACCTAAAAACTATGATTATTTCCATTTTGGTAGGTGCTTGTGGACCTGCCATAGATGTGATGGCTAAAAGAGTACTGGAAGTTTGAATGATAGAGGGCTGAGGAGTGACTGATAAGACTAAAGGAGTATATGGATAGGAGGTGAGGTTTCCTTTGGGTATACAACAAAAGGAAAACCTAAAGAATAAGGAGCTTTATGAATCTCTAAGAGTTTTTCTTCACTGCTAGTATTAGAAGCTATACTCTCAACATATATTTGTTCTATTACAGGCCTTTATTGAAGAGATATAGGAGATTGTTTAGGTTTACCTGAACCTGATGCTCCTTTTTGCAATACCTTTCTTTCTTTGATGATCTTTTCAGGGTCAGGTACTGGGTCAGCTTGTGACTTCTAAGGATTTTTCCAAGTATGCCTCACAAACTGAACCATAACTATGATGTGGAGTTGCCACGAGGTTCAGCCTCCAGTAGAGTCGCTAGATAGATGATCACAACCAAAAATGTGCCCAGACTTTGTCTATCATCAAAGCTGGATCTGTGTCGTTTCCTAGGAAGGCTAAGCTTCAGTTTCCTCTCCCTGGCAATGACGCCAATTAAGTTCACTCCAAGAAACTCTCCTAGGTTGCAGCTCAGAGATGCCTGGTAACATATAATCTTCAATATTTTTCTCAAAACTATTGGAATGGATGATGGTTTGGATCAAGCTAGATAACCATTTCAACTATTTTTTTACTCAAGACATGCATGAACACCCTCAACTTACAAGGCTTTAGACCACTAATGCTCAATAGTTTGTAGATTCAATGAATGGATGGAGAATACTAACCATACTAGTAGATGCATATATATAAACACATATGAATGGCTAGCTACAAGTAGTAAAGAAACTTGCAAATCTAATTTATAAATGCAGAGATAAGATGACAGTTATCTGGCATTAGATACAGAAGAAACATGAATAAACTATTCAAGTGCAAGCTTAAAACAGAAGAGAAATGGACATTGAAACATATAATAGCAAAAGAAACTTGTATTACTAATGAATGTAGATGAGAAGCTTGAGTAGCAAAGTCTCAATAGTCTCTAGAAGTTGAACCTCTATTACATCTTACTTTCAGCTATTTATAGCCTGTTTGCAATTCTCTTGAGATCTAAGAAGCTTAGAGTATTAATCTGTCTGATCTGTCTTATTAACTAATTTGATGCCCTCTAGGAAAGCATGGGATTGGAGTTTTATTCTTCTGATAGAAGAGTAATCGCTTTCAGATATTTTGGGTAGTTTGTTGTGATGTCTGGGAGTTCTCCCATGCCAGAGATGCCCCACAATCATTATGTTTGTTCTGGTTGTGTTGTGTTATGGTTCCATGATCATTTCTGGTTGATGTGGCTGTGTTTCACTGTCTATTCCCCTTCCGGCCTCTGTCCCTATCTCCTGGCCTCTCTTAGGTAATGGAAAGGGACTTCAAGCCCATGTAATCCCTTGAATGTTTATAAATATTGTTTTCCTATTTTTACACAGAAAACACTGCATGCAGCAAAAGCCCACCAATCTTTGCTTTTTCGAACTTTAAAAAGTCCTTAAATATGGTTTAACTATCTATCGGGTCCACCCTTGGGTCACTGTTGCATGTTGCACTCGACCTGTTCTATGATTCCCTTTGTATGTTATAAATACATAAAAGCTGCGAAAAAACATTGAAAAACGGTTTTCCGCGGACTTCAAATTTTATATATTTCCCTTCCCGGACCCTTTCAAGTCTGAGCTTCATCGCTATTAGTGCTACCCTGTTTCCCTGTGTATTTCGTTATATAATGAAATATTGGAAAATGCATTAACACCATGGCTTACCCACAGAACTCAAATATTATGAAATATTGTTTATAATACCATTGGGTCTACAAATCAAGTCGCATACATATACATGTAAAGGTTGTGCCCCTTGTTTTCCCAATTGTGATCCGCTGATGAGATGTGGGTCGTCGATCTGCACATGCGATTGATAGTCCACGTTGAATCATTGATTGCAATCACTCATTCCACACAACCTGCGTCGATGCGACCCACCGATAGCGATCATCGGAGATCATTGATCGGCAGTGTCTTACCGATTTCCATTGCCCACCTGTGCTGATTAGATCCTCCAATTAGATCTAGACCGTTGATTGGCCAAATTAGATGACTACTGTGCCTTCTTAGTTTTAAGCCTGCAATAATAGTTTTTCACTGTTTTTCTTTGGTTTTTTTCTCCTGATAGTGTATTTCTAGCCTTTGAAGGGCTCTTGGCACGCTATGGTTTTGACTTTGAATGATCCTTAAGAGGATTTTGAAGAATTTTGGGGCATAATGGTATCCTTTGGCATGATTTTTAGAAAACTTTGAAGAATTTGGGAGTGTTTTGGGTCCATTTTTGGGCCAAAAGCCTCCAAGGCTAATAGGACCCTGCCAAGATCATGGTAATAGTCAATTTGGAGACCCCAAGGAGTGTCAAACAGTTGCGCGTAACACTGGGGCATACTGGATATTATCGAAAGTTCATCAAGGTTTATGCTCAAATTAAAGAAAAGATGGTCATCGCACTGATCATAGTCTTCCTCGACTAGAAGAAGGAATTCCATGTACATGTTGATGCATTGTGGATTATGTTGGCAGAAATATTGACACAAGCCAGTGAAGGAGAGATGGATCACCCTATAACATTTGTGAGTAGGAAATTGTCAAAGGCTGAGAAGAATTACTCAATGATGGAGCATGAAGGATTGGTTATGGTGTACGCACTTCAAAAGTTCAGGCATTATCTGTTGGGTGGATATTTCAAGATGTACACCGACCATTCTACCTTAAAATACCTAGTCAATAAGAATGTGTTGGGGGGGAAGATCTACAGATGGCTACTGCTATTTCAAGAATATGACTTTGAGGTAATTGTGAAGCTAGGAAGGTTGAATGCAGGACTTGACCATTTGTCATGGATTGATATAGGGGAGCAGCCTACTAATTTGGAGGAAGGGATTCCTGACGTGTAGCTCTTCGTGGCGCATGTAGCGATAATAATTTTGCAGATATTATCCACTCTTTGACTACAAGGACAACTCCGGAAGGATACACCAGTCAGCAGAAGAAAGAGTTAGTAGTGCGCGTGACAAACTTCTCAATAATTACAGGACACTTATATAAGATGGGTTCAGATGAGATACTCCAACAATATGTGCCCAATTTTGAATGAAATGGCATCCTCACTGAAGCTCATGGAAGAGTTGTGGGAGGAAATTATGCAGGAAAAGCGACAACGTAGAAGATTCTACATGTAGGCTTGTCGTGGCCTACATTACATAAGGATACCAAAGCATATTGTAGGGCATGTGATGCATATCAAAGAATTTGCATACCATCATAGAGGGATGAGCTACCACTGGACCCTTAGGTGTCATTGCAACCATTTGAGAAATGAGCAATCAACTTTATAGGACCAATTCATCCCCTAGGCAAGAAGCCAGAGGCGTGCTATATCATCACTGCGATAGAATATCTGACTAGATGGGCAGAGGCACAACTAGTGAAGGATTGTACAGGGTCCACGAAAAAAAATATTCTTGTTTGAATATGTGTTAGCCAAGTTTGGCTACCCAAAAGTGTTGATGAGTGATCGTGGTGCACACTTCCTCAATGAAATGATCAGCGTGCTGACAAAAGAGTTCTAGGTGTATCATCAGAAGAGTACACCATATCATCCACAAGATAATGGAACAGCAGAGGCCTTCAATAAGATCTTAGAGAATGTGCTGACAAAGATTTACAAAGTGCAACAGAATGATTTGGACGTACCCGTACCAGCAGTGTTGTGGGCATACAGGACTACTTGAAAAAAGCTAACAGATCAAACACCTTTTTCGTTGGTCTATGAAGTAGAAGTTGTGATTCCTATGGAATACATCGTGCCTAGTCTCCACATAGCAGCTTTCATAGGAATGGTAGACCATGAAGCCTTGGAAGAGTGGCTCGCGTAGCTAATGGAACTTGAAGAAGACAAAATCTTGGTTGGATTCCATCAGCAAGACCCGAAAGAACATGAAAAGGCTTGGCACGATCGCCACATCAAGATCCGCTCCTTCAAGGTAAATGATTTGGTATTATTATATGATAGTAAGTTTGCTAAGTTTCCAGGAAAGTTTCAGATAAACTGGATGGATCCATATGTCATCAAAGAGATCATAGATGGGGGTGCAGTTCATCTCGCAAAGCTGAACGGAGAACCTTTTCCAGGAAAAGTGAATGGAAGCCAGTTGAAGCTGTATACGTAAGACCCGGCTCAATGACCATATGTCAGTAGGACAGTCTCAGTGCTCCAGGGAGTTGCAAGGGTGCGTGACACTATAAAATACACTGCCTAGTTTTGGGGACTACGTGACAGAGGGGTTGCACAAAAAAGGGTGATGTTACAGTACCAGAAGCCATGCAAAGGGAGCTGCATTACGGAGGTAGATATCGGGTAGCATAGCCAAAAAATGACCGTTAGAGTCACTGTTCATGATTTAACATCCAAGAGATGGTTAAGAGGAGCGGGTGGGTGGCATTTAAGGTTGAAATATTTGAAGATATGCTACCAAATTAGTATTAATGGACATATTTTGGGGCGAACAGTCAGATTTGAATTCCAATTCTCCTATAAATTATGCTTGTCAGTCCAGCAGAGAACACTTTACACCCTTAGAGTTTTTGAGTTGTGCTATCTGTTGCTTATGAATCATGAGTTTTTGAAGATTCAGTCACAAGCCCCGTGTTTGATAATCTGCCCGAGTCAACCAGGAAACTCATTTATGACATCATGTTAGGACTAGGTCTCGCTGAGACTACAAGCACTGGAGGAACTATCGCCTCCGAAGGAGCTGCTCCAGAGGTTGTGAGCATGGAGGCTCTAGCTCCTGTGCCTACGACACCAAGGTCACCTAGGCCAAAGCCTACACCTATACAAGAGACCCAAAAGCCAACGAAAGACAAGAAGAAAAGGCCAGTGCTAGTGTGTGAGTCTCATAGGAAGAATTATGCTACCCAGACATAGAAGAAGGACAAGTAGCTTGAGAAGGTTGTAGATTTGGAGGCAGAAGATGGTGTTGAAGATATAGATGTTGAGGGTGCAAAGCCCATCACCAAGTTACTAGACTATATCCCTCCACGTAAAGGGAAGGCGAAAGTCACCAAGGACATAGACTTGGAGAAGTTCCTCATTCACATGCCCCTATTGCTAGAGACGATAACCTTCGAAGGTCGGTGCTTGGCATGGGTTCCCCTTTTAAAGATGGAATATTGGGGACTGGCTGACCATGAGAGGTTCCCGCACCTTGTGACTGAAAATTACATGAGGTGAGTGTATTACAAAGACTCAGGTGTCACTGAGTTGGAGATAGTTGAATGGATCCACAAAGTAGAGAAATTTGGCTTGTTGAACTTGTTGTGGGTGCCCCACTACCAATGCTCTAACATTAATACCACCTGTATATGGCAACTGCTTTAATGCACGATGGGTGCTTATGGCTCAGCGTGCCTACTCCCATCACGGATATGCTCATCCACAGGATCACGTTGCCACATGTGGGTTTGAATCTGCCCAAGGAGTTTGGCAGAAAGACAAGCGAGAGAGACTTGGTGGGGAGGATGAGAAAGAAATTTGACCTTATCAAGAATCCACGCGGCTACTCCATAACATCCATCATGGTAAAAATTTCCACCCAAATGATGGCAGGAAAAGTTATGAGTAAATGCCGCACGGACGAGGTTCCAACGCCTATGATCTTGTTAGCTACACAGTGTGCGAAGGGCATGAAGTTTAACTAGTTTTACTATTTATGTAGTGAGTTCCTTGCGAATTGTCGCAAGGCCCAAGATGAGAGCAAGCCTTTCCACTACGCATGATTATTGCTCTCCATTGTGCTAGTTTCTTGGGAGTTGATGGAGGATAGCTGGTTTCCTCCATTATAGGTAGGATTTCCAGAGGCTGCACAGTTTTCCTCCCTTTGCACAATGAAGGACCCCGTGCTGGTCATCGAAATGAATATTTTCTGGGTATTGATGGAGTCAAGCTACCACATGGCCATCAACCAGTGCCGAAGGTTATCCCCAACCTTGTATGAACATCTGTTTGAATATTTTGAGTTCAAGGTAGACTTCCATTGCATTTACATTAGGGCGCAGAAGGACCCACAACATAAGTGGTTCAATCTGTCATATCTCGTCACTAATGATGCCATACAAGAAGTAATCAAGCACTAGTCAACAAATTGGCACACCCCATATAACTTAGATGCAAGTACTGGTAAAAGAATGGGGAGCTCAGCAGAGAAGAAGTGAAAGGATGCAGCAAAATAGGCAGAGAAGGAGTGTGCTACAAAGAAGCAAGTTGAATAGGAATAATGCAACTCTAAGCAAAGTAGTAAATCCCCTTCGCCCGAAATCGAGGAGGAAGAGAAGTTGGTGTAGGGAAATGGAGGAGATGAGGGGTAGTGCACCCCATTCTGGATAAGGAAGTGTAGAGAACAACAGTAGGAGGGTTCTTGGAAGAAGACAAAGTCAGCTAAAAAATAGTTGGATCCCATCACACTAATGGAGGGCGATCTTGATGAGATTGGGGACAAAGTGCACGACACTACAACCAAACTATTGCAACAACTCGTGGAACAATACATGCAGTCATTGGGAAATGTTGAGAAGGATATGTGCGAGTTGCAAATCCAAACCAATAGAATATAGGTGGACACAGGACAAGTGAGCAACGCACAAACAAGCCTGGCACTAGGGACAAGTCAGGCTGCATAGCTGGTAAGGACAACGCACCCCAGGATATTTGCTTTACCAAAAGGGTCCCTGAGTGTAGAATAGATCGATGACAAGATCATTGTAAGAACCTTGAAGAACATCGACCTCAATATTGCAATGCTCCCTAATGAGTTTCTTCATGTGCTGTAGATAGGAGTGATAGCGGAATTGAGAGCATGGGAGAAGTGCGCTCTAAGTCTAATAAGCGAGAATTGGGTGAAAAATGAGAAAATGTTCACCGAGAAGACGCAGGCCCTGAAAGAAAGAGATAGGATCCAGGCATAGAGTGCCCAGTTGGCAGCCACGGTGGCAGAAGCGTGTAGAACAGTGTTGAAGTTGCACATACCTGAGGACACATAACTAGAGGCCAAGATTCGGAAACTTGTTGTGGGCATTCGCGATGCAAAGGCAAAGGTGGCAAGAGTTCAAATTGAACTCAATATGAAAATCATGGAGCTACAGCTCAAGTCACAGCCCTCGACTCTGCTCGAGGTTAAGGAACAATGTGGAGCCTCCATCAAGGAAGGGATGGCTACTATGGATGCCATAGTCGTGGAATGCACAACCTTGTTTGAACAGGCAATGGAGTTGGTGACGACCCTGAAATAAGACCTCAACTTGTAGATATTGAGTATAGAGATCCGTGAACTCTAAAAGCAATATGACGAGGTTAGGGCGACGATGCGCTCAATTGCTATAGCGCAACGCCTCGCCAAGTTGCAAGAGCGGAAGCAGATACTCGCACAAGTAGAAGCAACGCAAAACAATGAGGAAGTGCTTAAGGCCAAGTTGGCTCCTTGGTTGGAAGAAGCCTACCAAGTCTCCACCAACATTCAAGACAAGCTAAAGAAATTGCAACTCAGGAAATAGAAGATCAAGCTAGTCAACAAAGGACCAACTACAGAGCAACTGGTCGAACAAGTAAAGAAGGCAGCCACACAGAGCGCGTCTGAAGTAGTTGTGCAGGTGGAGCTGGGGGATATTTTCATCAAGATCTCCCCTCCAACCAAGTGACTCAAGGGTAAGTCACGACCTTTGTGTTGGGGGCTTGTTGGGATGGGGTCCCCTGGGTCAATTTTGGGATAAAATCCCAAGTTTTGATGTACAAAGATATAAAGTCTTTGTGAATTTTGGATGCAAAGTGCGTAGCTAGTCAAGAGTCAAAAATCATTTTTATCATCATTTATGTAAACCTTAGTCAGTTTTTGGGATCTATCCATGGTCCACAGACCATGGGATTGTATAAATAGGTGTGTCTTAGAGAGTCTAAGGCAGATCTATGTCTTTGTCTATGGGTACGAAGGAAAGATTCTAGAGAGTTGGTGCAGAGAAGTAAGTCTTAGAGGGGGAAAAGTATCTATAGCTGAGTGCCTAGAGTGGTGTTCACAGTTGAGTGCGTGGACCCTTGTAGCTGAGTGCACAAGGAAATTTTGAGTCTGTAAACTTATACTGAAGATCAATAAAGAAAACTGTTGCAGAAATTCTTGTGTTTTATCTCTCTACTTTTGTTATTCATGATTGTGATATATGCTCTAATGAATGATGTTTTGTGAGATAATGATGTATTGATGTGAAAATTTACTGGATCCGTCTTATTAACTGAACGTAATTAATGACGAGTGATTATGCAAATATCATACTACTTTCTGTTATGTTTATTGAGCACTTGGGTAGATCTGAGTAAATATTGATCCAAAGATAATCTATGGTGCGCATAAGTAGCTAATTCATCTGTTTAGGGTCTACAAAACATGATCATAGACTTTCACGAAGGTCTAGAGGCTATTTGAAGGGAATTGCAGTACCAAGCCCCAAAGGCTTATAGATATGGACGAAGCCAGATCTAGGGCATAAAAAGACATCACACTGATCTCTAGGTGTGGAAACTTGGTTCCAACATCCCCCCATACTGCTTCGGGTGAGACTTTAGCCTGCACTATGCGGGTTGATGCTGAAAGGGCCAATAGTGTAGGGTTTTGTTTGGCGCAACTAACTGTAAACCTGGGTCAGGACCCACTAAGCCAACAGAAGGAAATGGTGAATTCGTCATCTTCTCATCAGGCTAGATTTAGAAAGTTATGTCATGTAACTTGTTCACCTTTAAGGTCTACTCTTGAAATGAACTTGGAAAATTATAATCTTGTTTACAATGTCTTGTGCAAATCAAGGAAGACCAAACCCTAGTCAATAGTACCTCAAGAGGTCAAGAATTTCAGAAATCTAAGCCTTAGAAATAACAAAAGTCTGATTTTTTATTTTTTATTTGAGGTTACATGTGTGGATTTCCTTTGAGATCATACATGACTAATGAAAAGTTGAAGAAACCCGGGATCAAAGCCAAGACACAACAAAGGAACTGATTTGTATCTCATTGAAGAAAGACACCTTTATCTTCAATAAAGATAAGTGACCTTTTACCTCTTCCTTTTAATGTCATTGTAATATGGACAAGTGTGAATGTGCTCTTATGGTTCAAATTGTCTAATACTAAATGGTTGTGTGTTCATTTGATTTATATTCAATTTAGCTACGAGGTCTAAGTCACAAAGAAACCAGAAAATTTGTGAAGTCTGAAAGGTATATACCATCAAGAAACTATGTTCATGAACAAGGACTAGATTAGTCCTCTTTATTTCAAAACATTAGATGCGTTGTACAAAATATCTTTGTCTGTTGGACTTGCAAAAAGAGCAAGAGATTAATAAAATTGAAAATCTTAAATATGAGGTTGTGATAAAATTAATGTCTTAGTTTATTAGGTTAGAAGTTATGCTCAGGAAGTTTCAGTTGCAAGAAAAATAATTGTCATTAAGTTGAGTCACTTCAAGACTGAGTTCATTAAAAGGGTTCGAGCTTGTGTTTCTTTTGAAAGATCCAAGATCATTGTCACAAGGATCATGCTAGTATCTGATGCCTACTTCATACAAAAATTTCCCTGGATCACATCTTAAATGTTGTGCAAATGAAGACTCATTTCTAGCAAAGAAATATAAGTCTTGTAAGTATCTAGTAGTATTTTGCATTAGAAATCTACTTTAATGTTGATAAGGCTGGAACTCAGGCTTGAGAAACTCATTGAGAAATCATCAAGAATCACTGAAAGAGTCACATGATGCAAAAATACATTTTTGAACCTTATATTAGCAAGATGTGTCATATAGTAATCATAAAAAGATATTTATCTTATGGATGCTCAGTCTTCAGAAATAAGGTATCATTGTCACTAGTAAAAAGCACATATTAATAAGATTAAGTCTAGTTTAGTGGAAGATATGCTTGCTGATTTAACGGATCAAGGATTTTGGTTTATTATTGCTAATATTTGAATCTCTTGAAGAATTGATATTTTTGTTGATATCTAGGGTTTGTAAAACCCTAGCCTACATTAAGGCCTGAAAGAAGAAAACCCTAGGGTTTATGAACAAACCCTAGGATTGGATGTTTCCACTGAAAATAAGAAACCATAAACATTGCAAGGAAGCAATGAAATTGGGATGATGATGTGGATAAGATACAAGACGGATGCAAGGAGTCTAGAGATATAGAGGGAGCAGATATTGTTCTCAGAAGTTAAGTACTTTTATATCTCTACTGCTATTGTTACTATTAGATAGTTTCTGGTCTTTAAATTCTTTGCTTGAGTATTATTATTATTCCATGGCCTCCTAATGAGGATTGCAAGTGAATGGAAAGGGATTGATAGGCTCTAGACGCATATGGAAGAAGTGGAAGAATGAAGCAAAAAAAGAGAACTTTCAAACAATTTACTACTTGAATGTTATTATACTAGATGAGACCCGAAGTTCAAAAGCAGCAGGTAGTTTAATGTATGACTTGGTCATGCTTGTTGGGCCTCCAAAATTTCATCCTCTTTTACCCTCATTTCCATCATTTTACCATATTCCATAACTCTTTACCATATTTTGTAACTCCATAACCCTACATTAATAACCATTTTCATGATTATATGGGTTTATCATTATTATTTTCCAGGTCATTTATTTTAAGTATTTGAAGATAATTTATGATTAAATATTAAGAAATTAACATGTTTTCATACATATCTAAAAGTGTTATGAGTTTTAAGACATTGCAGGCATATTTGAAGATTATAGAAGCGTCTTATTCGGCTATTCAACCACAAGATCGAATTTCAATTCCAACTCATGAATATTTGTGGAATAATTGTAGAATATTTGGATCATTGACTAAGCACATTCAAAGGAGAAAAATCATGGATGTTTTGATATGTGTCTCCTATCAAAAATAGGAGAGAAGTTTGAGAGGATTTGTATCTCACATTTTTAGGTGATTGGTTGTAACCACAACATATAAATGTGCAATTAGGAGAGATTTGAGGATCTATATTTATTGATTAGTTACCTTAATTTTTTTGTATAAATAGGAGTTCATCCTTCATAGAAAAGAGTTCCAAATTCAAAGTTCCATCCAAGATATGTAATTTTTAAAGTGAGGATAGAAAGGAAGAGAGTTGAATTATTGTAATATATTTGTATATTTTCTCCAACTTCATTTTATGGAATACATATTTCTACTTTGATCTCCAAGATTTCATAATCGTTCAGTGTGCTTGTTTAGGAGTGGAGGGCCCCCATCAACCACAATTTGCACACATTTTTCATTTGTTGTGCATATTGGTAACATTGTGTAATTATGTTATTTCATTTATTTTCATCTTAAAAAAGTGTGATTTTCAATTCAACAAGTGTGATTTTCATTTTAAGCAAGTGTGATTTTCATTTTAGGCAAGTGTGTTATGAAACCAACTCACAAAAAGATAGAAAAGATAGATCAACGCCTTAGAATTCAGCCTCTTTGAGGGGGCAACCTATTTTACATTACACAAATGAACAATTCTTGGATGGTACAAATTAAAAGACCTCCTTTCTATATATAGGAGTCTAAGGGGTCATAATATAATCAGAGCCGACATAAAAATAATAATGTAAGGGCACAATAATAACAATAGTAGGATTTTATGGGGCACAATAGTAACAATATGGACACTACATGGGTACATAAACATAATAGGGGGGTTGTACTAATAACAATAAGGGGTTACCCTAGTAGTATAGGGGCCTAACATGCCCCTCTCATTCAAAAAGTGTTGTCCTCAATGCTTGAGTAGTTCTTGATGCTTCTGTATAAAATTCTTGTCCTCCCATGTGGAATCTTCAGCGGGTAAGCTCTTCCACTTGATGAGATACTCTGAAATTGATTGATTTCGTAGCTGTTGGGTTCTTGTTTCTGTGACTTCTCTAGGTTCCAATATGATTTTTTCTTCCTCTTCAATTTCTAGCAATATTGTTTGAATTAGGATTTTTTGCAACTTTTGAATAAGTAGCCATACTTCTTCGTCCTTCTTCCATTCATCCCTTGCTTCGTTTATCAAATTTGGTTGGATAATAGAAATAGCACAAAAAAATGCTTCCACATCCTCATCCTTGAAGAGTCTTCCCATTCGATAAGGTCACCATTTTCTAAGTGCATGTAGTATTGCCAACATTTCCTTCTTATAAATAGCTTGCTTGAGATGTAGCAGTAAAAATACCCAATCACCTACATCAAAACATTTTTCACTATGATGTTGATCTACCTGTTGTT
>APFE030812688.1:207043-238547 GCA_000404065.3 Pinus taeda | reverse complement strand
GAGCTGCCAACCAAGGTCCGGACCGGGTGGGTATCCCCCTTGTTGTCGACCCGATTTTCGGGGCTTCAACAGGTTGCAATGCCCAAATATGTCTATAACAGTTGCCCCCTAAAGCATGAGGTCCTAAATATTTCGATGTCAGGTAAAATGCTTTATCATGAGGATCCAAGGTTTTTCAAACTGGAAGGTGACCTGTAATAAGACACAATAAAATACATTATCTTCATAATATTTTCATGATCTAGTTGAGGTGGGCATTCCCATGCTCAGCTTTCTAAATTCGTTTTCATGTACATTGGACAGACAACCGTCTGCATGGCAGACTGATGATTCTAGTAGGGCCATCATCCTTTGGCTTGGATGGTTATCTGTGCAACTATGATGTACATTTGATGTCTTTATTTTCTTGAATATATCGCAGCCCAGATGGATGAAACTAGATCTGAGGTCTTCAAACTCGTTCAATCTTCGCCTGAAGTACAAGTCAATCCATGTGAAAAGATGTTCTGGTGTCGAACATGGAAAGACATCACCTGATTACCAGCCAATGATGTAAGTTGTTAATAGGCATGAAAGGAATCAATGATAATTATAATGACCCTCAAGGTACTGTAGTAAAATTCACATGGTGCGAATACATGAGTCAATGTCGAACACCACACAAAATATTTCGGTCGAAGGCCATTGACGTAAACCTATCGCCAGAAGTGAGAAACTTGCCATTGAGGCATGTAAGCTTCAAAGTACTGAAAGGGTTGTTCCTAAGTCGATTTCTTGGATAATGAGCTGATGTCGACAAGAAGTGACCCATCGTAGGAGGGCCTTAATGAATTCCACATCTACGACACGAAACGGAGAAAATGATTTTGTGGAGGTGAAAACGATATGATGATAGAAGGTTCAGGGTGGTGGTCATGAAAGAATGAAGCGTGAAGGTATTGCAACAGATGAGACATAAGTTGGGTTGTTGAGTTCTCTAAGCGACTCCTCTTGAACATATCGGCGACACAAAAATGGATTACTAGTGTTAACCCCAAGATGGATGGTATGGAGGACCAATGGCGATATGACCGATGAACGGAATAACCCAACCCGACTCAATCATGGTGACTGAGTAAAAGTTTCATGTTCAAGAGCGACCTGCTACTAATAAAGTTTCTTCAAGTTTTCTTCCCAATTTTTCCCCAGTCATTGCTAACCAGTACCTCTTTATTTTTATCAAGCTTGAGGAGGATAACATATGCTTGTTCTATAATTTTCCCTTCGGGAAAACCCATCGCTATGTTTTAACGAGCCTAGCGATAGTGAAACTCGCTCTCGTCAGCATGGACAAGTTTTTTGCTATTGTTTTAACGAGTTTAACGACAATGATAACTCGACCCTTTTCAATTTGAGAGAGTATGAAAAGAGACGGAAAGGAAACTTCAGTATTCCTTTTCCATAATATAATTCCTTCAAGTCCGAAAAGGTATAAAACAATACAAAAGGGATGACTTTTTGATAGTTTTAACGAGACGAACAAGAAAAACGCTTAATCTTTTTGTCTAATGATCCCTCAGGTCCAAAAAGATTAAAATCTATAGGAGGGAAATCACATCACTATAACGAGCTGGAGAGGCCAATTGCTTGACAATCTTTTCATATTTTACAAGTCAGATGAAAAGAACTTAAAGGAGACTCATTTTTTGAGGAACGAGTGATATTTTTGGGAAGCAGCTGGTTCCAGGTAAGGTTTGGAACTTTTCAATCACAACAGTGTAAAAAAGGCGGCTAATAGAATCACTCATTGCAGCTGTTCCTCAAAAGGGGTAAACAATCAAATGGCAGCATATGATTGGCTAAAAAGGAGTGGCGATGATGGTAAGAACACAACCAAGGTTCAAAAGATGATAATTATGTGATCGTAATGGTTATTTACTGAAGGTGGGTTCATTTTTTAATGAGCTTAAACTCTGGTGGAACATATGCTCATTGCTAGGTTTATTTTTTAACGAGCTTGAACTTCGCATAAAACTGCTCATGATAATAGTCAAAGATATTCGATTCACCATTAACACTATGTTCTCTTAATGGTCGTACTACCTGTTCATTTGCTCCATCAAACTGATTAGAAATGAAAATACATGCTTGAAAATGAGTTAAACAACCAATACCTTACTTGAATTACGTGAACAGTAACATAAAAGTAGCATTTTACCTCTCATTTTACCATTTCATTCAAATTTGGGATTCTTGGAGCTCTTGAGGTGTTTCCCCCCTTGATTTTCATCAGCTGATTCTGGGTGATTCTGTGGAGGATTTTCGGCGCCGTCTGGACCAGGTAGGAGCTAAACCTAAGCTCTTCAATTGCATTATTTCCTTTTCTGATTTTGAGCATGTTTTCCTGCTTTTCTAAGCCTCTAGGGTTTGAACATTTCATTCTCTCCCCATCGCACCTAGTATACATTGAAAGGTGCGATGCATACTGAGCTGGCCATTGGCTAATTAGTATGCATCCCACCCAGTACATAGCTAGGGTGCGATGGGTGCAAGGAGGAAAGTTTATGCACTGATTTTTCATGGAAATTTTGCCTGTTTTTTGCCAAATCAGGATCCTAGTTCTTCTCTTGTTTGTTTTTTAGAGATTCATCGGAGCAAGATGGTCGTTACATGGCATGAACGCGAGCATGAAGAAGAGGATATGATTGCCTTAAATGATCTAGGTACAGTAACTGCATTGCAGAACTGTGGCTTGCTCAAGTTCTTCCGCATATCTAGCATGAGGCAACAAATCAACTTGTTGCAATATTGTCTCGATGCATGGGATCCTACCAACCAAGTGTTCCAGATTAGAGGTAAATCCATCCCTTTGACTGTTGAGGATATCTACTTCTTGACTGGTTTATTGAGGCATGGTGCCCCTCTCTCACTATCAAGTTCTGCCCGTGGGGGCAAATCCGTGAGGGATTATATTCGCCGATACTGTAGAGATGGATATCACCCAAGCAGGGATAGCAAGATCAGTATTAGAGACGTCACTGACTTGTCCTTGAGGACTATCTTATTTACCTTTGCTAGATTGGTTGGTAGCGTGGCTCTTCACCTGGCCAATAGGTCCTATATGCAGTATGCCTTGGAATGCCTTGAACCAAAGGTATTCAACTAGTGTGATGCAGTACTTTTGGTGATAAAAGAATAGCTTACCAAGGTGAAAAATGGAAGATCCAAGAACTTTGGTTATGGTTCTATTCTGACCGCTTTCGACTTGGAGAAGATCCCACTGATGTAGCCACAATACATTTCACTCGGTCTGCCACCACTGACTGAGCCACAGATGCAGAGATGGGTTGACCTTATGGCTAGACATGTTGGTCAATCACAGTTTTTTTTCTCTGATGCTTTCTTTGAGTGGTTCAACCATTAGCAGATGGTTTATGCTGAGTATCCATATGCCAGGATGGATTTCTAGGGTGACCCAGATTTGGTGCTATCGGCTGGTGAACAGTGGGGTGTCATAGGTAAAAATCTTTGACCATGTCTCCATTTATTGATTTTATAATGTTCTTGTGTTTTTTTAAATGTTTATCAAGACTAATCAAAACTCATGTGTTCATGCAGATATTAGACCAGTGTGACCAGCAGTGCGCCTGAGGGTAGCAGCTATCGTTCCAGCAGGAGAGGCTATAGGGAAGGGTGTCCTTCGCGATCTAGATGTAGCCAAGTGTTTCACAAAAAATTGTCACCTTGGGATTTTGCAATCTGTGTCAGTCCATTACCACTCATACTTTCCTCCTTTGCAAGTCTTAAGCCTCAGTTCCTCATATCAAGCCTTGAAAATAAGAGAAAGCCCTCAAAAGTCTATAAAACTCTGGTTCTGCACTTTCTCTTTGCATTACCTGCGGTCCCGCACCTAATGGTCATGTCTCATGTGCACCTGACCGCTCTGTCTCTGTGTTATGGGTGTGAACCCCTATTAAAGTTAAAAAGGCGCAAGTATATTCTTAAAAACTCACTTTGATTCATTTCTAGAAGCTTCTGGAAGGAATCTTGAGGTGGCAAGTTCGCTCCCTTAAGGTTCATGCATCCCATACCTTAAGGAGCTAACCCCTTGATGTGAGGAACTTATCCCTTTGAAGGAGGACTCTATCCCTTCATAGGTGGACCTGTAACCTCCTTCCTCTGCACTATAAAATGAAGCATTGGGCTGGTTACTGGGGGGTTGAAAGCTAAATATTTTTGAGGTGAAATGTTGCTGGAACTTAGTCTTCTTAATTGAGCTTTTATGAGGAGATATTACATACCTCTTTGATCTCATTTGGAAGATTGTAAGGCTTGTAAAATTAAAGGAGATTCTTGTTTCGGACCCTAAGAAGAGCTTGTTCAACATCAAGGCTAAAAAGGTTGTAAGGTTCTTCTACTTTGAAGTTAATACAAATAAGTTTGTTTTTCTCAATAAGTTGTGTTTTATGGTTTATTTTATGGATTCCTTGATCATCATAATGGACATGATTTATGATATTATCTATGTAGGTGTTAATTGATGTATTCTTGTTTTTGATTGCAAGTTCTCAAAAGGAAACTCTTTTGGACGGTTGAAGGATGGCTGCTACAAACTAGCGTTGGACTTAAGGTAGGGTCTAAACACCTCTATAGTTTTTATTTATGAATCGCACATGCTTAGAGAAAGATAGATTTGCTTGTCTGCTTGTTGCTAGACTATCTTCTTATACTAGGGAGATCGGCCTTGTCTGCAAGATCGATTTATCCAGCCAACAAATTGGCGACTCCACTGGGGAACTATATTTGGTTTTTGGTTTTCCTTTGTCTTTGACTTCAGAAACTTGTTCTCGTTTCTAGTTTTTCCTTGATGTGTGTGGGATTGGGTAGTTTTTAGAATCTAGATTATTTTTTGTTTTTTCTAAAGTTTTCAAGGGACCACACTTTCTTTTTACAGACAGTGCGGGCATCTCCGCACTTTTCCTTTAGTACACGTAGCGATACCACATCTGGTTCTTCTGGAAGCCTGCAGACCCTGTAAAGTTTTTTGAAAAACCTAAAATGTTTTCTTCTAGTTAAGTTTAGGTTTCATTTAAGGTTTTTAGTGTCTACCCAAATCTGCATGTGTTCTGTCAAAAATCTCTTATGAGTGAGTTCCATTGGTATTTTTGTTTTAGATGATTTTCTAGAAGTTTTGCATACTTGGAGGGGTTTTCACTTGGTCTCTGTAGTGACTCAAAGATCAGAAGCCTAAGGAACCTTAGATTACCCTGGTGTCTTTTTTTCTTCTTGATGAGTCTAACTAGGTTGTGAAATCTGTCCTTCGTGAAAAATAGATTGACTTTTCTCTTTGCAAATCTTTGAATGAACTTGGTTATAAGTTTTGAATTTCATTTTTATAAAAGAAAACATATCTGCGTTTTTTTGGTTGATTTCTAAATGAATGAATCCTTAGTTTACTGAATAACTAAGTAAAACATCCTTAAAAAGAATTGAAGCTTTTATTAAATTAGGCTTTTAGAAGTTTTTATATCTCAAGATTAGCTTTTGTAGTTTTGAGTGTTTTCTAGAACTTGTAGAATCTCTTTTGAAAGAAGTTTTTTTTTGTAGTTTTGAGTTTTGAAAAAGAGAAATGGATTTTTTGTGAGCTTTAATTTGTAGTCTCGTTTTGAGTTCTTATTGAAAAAGACAAAAAGATTTTCTTTCCATTTCCATGTTGAAAGAAGGATTTGTTTCTTAAAGAATTGCATTCTCCAACTCTTTCTTTTAGCTAGAATTTCATTGAAAGAAAAACGAATTGCTTATCATTTTAGGTGCATATTTTTAGTGTTTTTGGAGTCGAGTGTTCACACTGTCAAAGTTTCATTTCCATACCTATTGACTTAAAGGACAACCCATAAAAGCAATGCTTAATTAAAATTGATCTAGTAATATTTTTTATTTCTAAGGCTCTTATCACCAATATAGCTTAGGCTAGTATCTTGGAGTAGGGTGTACTTAACTCTCTAAAATAGTTAAAACAAACAAGTAGCTATACCTTACGGTAGGAAATAAATCCAATTGTAATTGATACATTCTAGGAAGCTTCTCTTAAAGGAGTCAATCACGAGATCATGTCCGAACCTTTGAGACAATCAAGTCTATTTCATTGGGAAAGATAGAAGATTTACGTGTATTATAAATGGTAAACCTCTGATTGATCATGTCAAGGAGCCCTCAAGGGGATTGAGCTTTTTTACTCTGCCCTTGTGCGTAGATCGGATCATAGACTGTTCCCCCAGTTGTATTTGTTGTTGTTGGTAACCTTAGTGTCCATAAACTTAAGATTATTTCCTAAGGTGACGGTGAAGGACGGGTCTCATTGTACCTAGAGCAGACATCGAATAGACTCACTTGGACTCTCCGGGGGGTTCTTTTCACTCGAGATGGTTTTGTGAAGAAATTTATGCCAGTCTGTTTCATTAAGTAGGTTGTCGGGGTAATTGTTCCAACCGCCCTTTCTGTATTAAAATTCTATGACATTGGATTTCATCACCAACTAGTGTTTTTAGTACAGGAAGTTACTGTTTGTGTGTAGTTTGAACTCTTAGATTTTTTAGGCGTGTGATTCAATTGTTTGTTTCCTAGAGACTTTAGGTGCTTTTATTAAAATTTTCTTTGTTTGTGTGTGATTATTTTCATCCTACACCCAGATATTATTATCCTTGATCGATCATGTCGAGACAGTCATCTATGTTTTCCCAATTATCGGAAACATTTTTATATGGTGGTCCTACTATTCCTTTGGGGTACCAATCACTTTCTGGTACTTTTTCAGGAGCAACTCCTCGACTGACTGAACACCAGTTATCACCTGGTAATAAGGGAACTAAAACGTTGAACACAGAGTATATTTTTATGATGTCTGGTAGTATTCCTCAAGGTAGTCAGTTACTGCCTGGGGGGCAAGGTAGTTAGTTAATGCCTGGGGGGCAACCTCAAGGTAGTCAGTTACCACCTGGGGGGCAACCCCAAGGTAGTCAATTTCCGCCTAGAGGGCTACCTCAAGGTTTTCAACCTTCAGGACAGTACATACCCCAAGGTCAACCCCAAACTCAGTATACTCCTCAGGATGCTTATCAACCCCAGATTCAGTACGTACCTTAGGGTTATCAACCTTAAGTTCAGTACCCAACTCAAGGTTTCCAACTGCCTTCTATTCAATCATTTTTATAAGGAGTTGGAAATGTACCTCTTAATTATCAGCCCTACGTTAAACCGGGTTATGGTCCTCCATATGCACAACCTTTTATGGGTCCCGGAATGAATATGGTGTGGGATCCATCTCAAACTCAACAAACTATGCAACCTAATGTGTAGTTACCTTATCAAGCTAGACAACCTTTGGTTTCTGGTTCAACCCATCAAACTTTCCAGCCTATGGTTCAAACCTCTGCACCTAGTTTAGTTTAGCAGCCTAGGCCTAGCTCACCTCAGACTCCGCCTCAAACTGCTGCTGCAATAGCTACATTTTCTGTTCAACCTACCACACTTGTTTATGGAGTATTTGTAGCTCTGGTTTCTACTATCCCTGCATCAGTGCAAACTCTTCAAGTCTCTGTGCCCCAGTCAAGACCTACAGTTCAGACTTTGGTCCAGATGCCTATAGGACAAGTTGGTCCAAGTACAATTGCCATGAATCAACCATACCAGGAATAGTATCAATCCAGTCCTATTGTACAAAATCCAGTTTATTAGTATCAACCATACCCTGGCTATACTTATCAACAGCTTCAACAACCCCAGTTTGGTCTGGTTAATCTTGGTTTTCCAGGAGGGCATAATATTCCTAATGTAAATCTGATTCCAGGTTATCCTGGATATCCTCCTCCTAGACCTGGTCTCATTACACAAGGTTTTCGCGAACCTAACCATCAGTTACCATTTATTGCAATTTTGGATTTACCTGATTTTTCATGCCTTACGAACGATCCCATTTACTATCTTCCGTATTGGCCACCAATGCCTAATAAGTTGCCCAGTGATATCCCAAAATTCGAGGGTAAGTCAGGTGAGGATCCGTCAAATCATGTTATGAATTATCACCTCTTGTGTGCATCTAATTCAATTGTTGATGATTCAATTCGATTGCGTCTTTTTCATAGAACTCTTATTGGTCTTGCCGCCAAATGGTACATTGAGTTACCATGAGGCTCTTTTTATAATTTCAGTTAGTTAGCCACTTCTTTCTTAACTCATTTTTAGTTGCCTGTCAGATACGACAATGGCATGGAACTGTTAACTTCACTAAAACAATCCAAGTCCACATATATTTTTTATCATATTCATGAATGGAGACGTAAAAGGCATTTAGTGAAAGTTTTCATTCTGAATCAAATTTTAGCGGAATGGTTCATTAAATCATTGTTACCTAAAATCACTGAAGATTTAGCTAAGGCAAGAGTTATCACTGAAGAGAAAGTCATTTCTCAGGCTCAGTATCTTGACCTCATTTATACACAGTTAGGTACTTTACATGAAAAAATCCCTAATATTCCAAAAACTACAGCTCTTTCAAGGTCTCATGCCATTGATGGTAAGATTGGTTCAATTAGTACTAAAAACAAGAAGAAATCTTCAAAGAATTCTTTTCCTACAATAACTTTACCTGATTCCCCAAAAGGAGATTCTTCCACTGAATTTTTTGTCGACGTCCATGTTGTAGATTCATCTATGACCAAATCCAATAGTAAAGAGAAGGGGAAGAACAAAAACAATCAAAATTCAAAAGATAAAACAAATAAAAATGAATCTATTAACGAAAAACGAAAACCTCACTATCCTTGTTTCATTTGTGACGAGGATCATTTTACCAAAGAATGCCCATATCGAGCAGAGTTTTCAAAATTCGTTAAAGGTTCTCAAATGCCTATTGTCTTGAAAGAACCTTCTCCTACTCAAGATAGTAAAGTGGTTGCTTCTTCCTCGAATACCTCAGAAGAACCCATTATGATGATGTCTCATGTCAGGATTGTGACGCAATGGCAAGATTATGGTAGTAAAAATCTTGTTGATGGTAAAGAAGCAGAATCTTCTAATTCAAACCCATTAACTACAACTCCTCTTGGTTATGATCCACTACAGATCAAGAAACCTAACCCTGACTTAGTAATCAAACCACCTGCTAAAGATATACTTCGGAAATCATATTTCAATCACATGCGAGAGCTGCTCAAAATTATAACATTGTTGAAGACTTGGCTATTTCCCCTTCAGTAATGCCGGCGTTAGAGGTGCTACAATCATGCCCAACATAGCATAAATTACTATTGTATACTATAGGAGCTGTTGATATTAAGGATTTGAACCTAATAATCTTTGATTTAGAGAATAGTACACCCCACCTACCTCATCAAATGGCTTTCCAGATTCCAGTGTTAGTCAAAAATAGACCTCGCTTTCGGACTATGATTGATGAGGGAGCTTCTACGTGTATTATGTCGATCCAGTGTTGGAGATCACTTGGTTCTCCTACACTCAATCAGTCTCTAACGATTCTAAAGGCTTTTGATGGCTGTGGGTTCCATCCTTTTAGAATTTTGCAGGATTTACCTATAGGGGTCGAAGGCAAAACTGTAAACTAGATGTGGAAGTGGTTGATGCTCCTCTAGATTACAACTTTCTCCTAGGTCGCAGTTGGTCTTACACTATGACTGCTATTGTTTCATCGGTCTTTTGGCTTATTAAGTTTCCTTAAAATGGAAAGATCGTTCTGATAGACCAGTTGAGTTATTTCTCATCTGACCCAGCCTCTACAGATAATGTTCAGCACGTCGGTAAAACGACTATCCCTTACAAGGATGTTGGGGTAGGTTTGATTAAAGATTATGGTTTACTAGGAACTTTTTCCTTCCCTCCTCCTAACATATCACTTTCTATTGCAACTATTCATGCGATTTCATCGAATACTGTTGCTTTTGATGATCCTCGGATCATACCTTCCAATTATGAAGTGGATTCATTTGATGGCGCAATGCTTATGAGTCCCTTTGAAATTGCATATTAGGTTGTACAGTCGTTTTCTGATTCCTGACCAGTCGCAAGGATAGTTTGTTCTTGTCTCAACCTCGTTAAAAAATGAAACTGGATGTTTCAAGGATATTTTTTCCTGTGTCAACCTCATTACAAAATGAAACCGAGTGTTTAGAGAAAAATTCCTAGTCTTGTGTCAAGCTCGTTAAAAAATGAAACAAGGAGTCATGAGCATAGTTCCTTGTATTGTGTCAAGCTCATTAAAAAATGAATCAAGGGTCTAGAGCATAGTTCCTTGTCTTGTGTCAAGCTCGTTTAAAAAATGAAACAAGGGTTTTGAGGATAGTTCTTTTCCTGTGTCAAGCTCATTAAAAAATGAAACAACTCCCTTTCCAAGTCGAGTCTTTCCAAGATCTCAAAAGTAAACCTTCATTCCATCCACTTCGTTGAATGCAATGAAGCTTGGGGGGCATCTACCTCGATTTGAGTCATTATGCCGGGGGCATGCGAACTTATAACAAGTATAGTTTTTCGTTTCAAGCTTGTTAAAACATGAAACCAAATCCAAGCAGAGTTCTCCATGGTTCAAGCTTGTGTAAAAATGAACCCATACCCAATTTACATCTCGTGATTGTCATTTTTATCCGCTAAATTCTACTAGATGAGCCTTGGTTGTTTTCATTCCATCGCCACAATCTCTTGGGCTGATCATAGACTTTCACTTGGTTTTTTTTCCTTTCCTGAGGAACCGCAACTATGAGTGGTTTTATTAGCCAGCCTCTTAACCATTACATGTTTTGACTAGTTCCACCATTGCCGGAACCAGTTGCTCCCCTTTATAATACTCATTCCTCTAGGATGAGTCCTCTTTAAGCTCTTTTCTTACTTGTAAAATATGAAAAGATTGTCGATTTTTTCCTTTTTAAACTCTTTAAACATAATTAAAAAGGCGGTCCACTTACAACTCTTTTCTAACCGTATAAACATGAAAAGATCGCCAGACTTTTGTCATTTCAAGTTCGATATCGGCTATAAAACGATGTCTTCGATCGCTTTTTTACTTTTTCGGATCGGGGCCACTAATTATGAAAATTACTCCTTGATCGTAATGTTCAAGCGGTTCTCTCAAGTATTATTTTATACTTTTTTTGGCTTGGGGGACACAAATTTACGAAAAAGGACACCCATGGAGTTTTCTTGAGTTTTTCTTTTGACTCCCTAAAATTGGAAAACACCGAGTTTTTCCTATACTGTACTCGTTAAAATTTAATAGAAAAGGACCTGTTCAATTTTAAACAGGAATGAACCACTCCTTCTTAGGGTTCGAATTTTAAACTAAGTTGAATTCATTCAAAGGATGAGCTTATAAACAAGCAAATGTTATCCTCCTCAAGCTTGTCAAAAATAAAGAGGTACTTTCCATAAGTGGTGGGGGAAAAGAGAGAAAAATGAACTTGTTTGTTACACTTTGTGTTTTAGAAAAGCAGTTAACCACGCTTGAACACGACACTTTTGTTCACCTGTGTTGGGAAATCCTTTGCCCAATAGTTAATCAGACCATATTGAAAGTCTTCAGTTGGTTTCCAGGTATTAGCTTTGGGTCAATTGTCACCAAACCAGCTGCAGTGTCATTATGTGTTCAAGAGGTCAGTTCAAATAAACCATTCATCTCCAAAATATCTGTCATCCATTTTTTACCATCCCTGAGTCAGTCCTTGCCGATATATTTCTTCAAAATTTGATCTATGATTTCGTGTTGTGGGCTTGCCTACAATAGATCGCTTTCTATCTACTTCAGCTCATTATCTAGAATGATGATCTAGAAATTGTTAGTACCTTGGAATCTGCATGCTCTAATGGCAGGTTTCTCGCCTTCGATGATAGGTTGCATTATTGACCTTCGATCAAAGGATTCTATGACATGTTCGACATCAGCTCATTTATTCACATTTCATGGATTGTACTGAGTACTTTGAGAACCATTGACATTACTGGTGGTTTCTCTCACACTTGTTAACAGTTCATATCATTGATTGGTAATCAAGTGGTTTCTACCATGTTTGACTTCAACACATTCATTCACATGGATAGAATTGTACTAGTTTGGGAAGCAGAAATCAAGACCCTAGATCTAGTTTATACCATCCAAGCTATGAGGAAGTTTGTTATTCATTATACACTGGGCTATTCATAAACAGATGGTTGCATCCATACTGTGTCTATACATGTCTATACTCATGATGTATTACAAAATCATTCCTGTACCATAACAGTTTAGTTAGTTAGTTAGTTTTCTAGTTAGTTCTAATCTGAGTATGGGAATGCCTACCTCAACGATGATATGTTCACATATATATATTTTGCATTGAATTTTTTTACAGATTGGTGTCCACAGGATGATCCTTGAAATGATAAAGTACTTCACTCTTCATAGATGACAAACTCTATCTTCATCTATTACAGACTTTGCACTTTAGGGGGCAGTCTGTTGCACAAAATATTGTCACCTTGGTATTCTACAATCTGTGCGAATCTATTACCACTCATCATACTTTCCTCCTTTGCAAGTCTTAAGCCTCAGTTACTCATATCAAGCCTTGAAAATAAGAGAAAGCCCTCAAAAGTCTATAAAACTCTGGTTCCACACTTTCTCTTTGCATTATCTGCGGTCCCGCACCTAATGGTCATGTCTCCTGCGCACCTGACCACTCTGTCTCTGTGTTATGGGTGCAGACCCCTGTAAAAGTTAAGAAGGCGTAAGTATATTCTTAAAAACTCATTTTGATTAATTTCTAGAAGCTTCTGGAAGGAATCTTGAGGTGGCAAGTTTTCTCCCTTAAGGTTCATTCATCCCATACCTTAAGGAGCTAACCCCTTGATGTGAGGAGCTTATCCCTTTGAAGGAGGTCTCTATCCCTTCATAGGCGGACCTATAACCTCCTTCCTCTGCACTATAAAATGAAGCATTGGGCTGGTTACTGGGGGGTTGTAAGCTAAATATTTTTGAGGTGAAATGCTACTAGAACTTAACCTTCTTAATTGAGCTTTTATGAGGACAGATTGCATACCTCTTTGATCTCATTTGGAAGAGTGTAAGGCTTGTCAAAGTAAAGGAGATTCCTGATTCGGACCCTGGGAAGAGCTTGTTCAACATCAAGGTTGAAAAGGTTGTAAGGTTATTCTACTTCAAAGTTAATACAAATAAGTTTGTTTTGCTCAATAAGTTGTGTTTTATGGTTTATTTTATGGATTCCTTGATCACCATAATGGACATGATTTATGATATTAGCTATGTAGGGGTAATTTGATGTTTGCTTGTTTGTGATTGCAGGTTCTCAAAAGGAAACTCTTTCGAATGGTTGAAGGATGGCTGCTACAAACTAGCGTTGGACTTAAGGTAGGGTCCAAACACCTCTATAGTTTTTACTTATGAATCACACATGTTTAGAGAAAGATAGATTTTCTTGTCTTCTTGTTGCTAGACTATCTTCTGATACTAGGGAGATCGGCCTTATCTGCAAGATCGATTTATCCAGCCAACACCAAAACCCTTGCAGTATTACAGGATTAGATCAAGGGTCTCACCCTTGGTATTCAGGATGTGAGGACTGACGAGTTACCTCTGAGATTACAGCACCATACCACTGGCGTGCCGAGCCAATGGACTAGGCTCTTATGCATGATTGCACAGGCGGTAACTTGTTATCACCAGCACCATTAGTCTAGGGTGCTTCCTTGCATTTTTGATTTTGTATGATCGATTTTGTCATGGACATAGAACATTATTGTGAAAAAACTATAAACAGTTATATATATTTTTGATTTTCGGAGCTTTATTTTGATTAAGTTATATGATCCTGATGCAAATGTTGATGAAATGCTTTTCTTTTATAAATGTTGCAAATGTCTATCTAACACATAATTTACTAATGAATCAGTTAATGTGTTTAAGTTTCTAGAAATGTGTTGATATTGAATAGAATCAAACTACATTTCCAAAATCTTGACCCTTAGGAACATACGATAGATAGCTGGATTCAGAACGGAATATATGTCGGTAAGCTGCAAAATGACGAGTTGTGAGTCTAGCCTGATGACAAGTCGACGTATGCCATGCGTGATGGCATCAGAGAGGAGCTCTATCAATGCACTATATTCAACAATGTTTTTCATTGACTGACCAATACATACCCCTCTGAAACTCACTAACTCGCCGCTTGGACCAAAAATGGCCCAGGCTACAAAAGATAGGTTCCGCGTACTATGACTCGCTCCGTCAGCGTATCCAACAAATGATTCCAATAGGTTCGACATCTGCAACAAATGAAAAAGTGGATTACCTAACCAAAACGATCACTCTTAGAAAAAACAAAAATGTAACAAAAGCATATAAAGAGATTACTGCACTTAGTCAAGCATAGTAACGCTTAAGGTACAACCCATTTTGGGGTTGCGACAATGGAATCCCATCGTAATCTACTAGCTCGTAGGTTCCTTTTGCTAATACACGCTTAACAATATAGGGACGCATCCACAAATACTAGAACTTACCTACTCCCAATTTATCGGATTCCTTATCATAAAGTAAGACCAGGTCACCTTCTGAGAAGACACGGGGTTTGAAATTCTTGCCAAATTGCACCTTGACTCATTTCTTATGCACTTCATTAGCCAAGGTGGCATCATGATAGGTTTCATCCAATTGGATTAATTTCAAGAAACGAGCCTCTTCCTCTGAAGTTCTGGGGAGAAGGTCGACTATGAGCTTAAGAGATGAAATTTCGCACTGAACTGGTAAGACCGCTCCCATGCCATACACTAGCTGAAAGGGTGTAAATCTGGTTGCATTTCTTACTGATGTCTAGTATGCCCATAAGGCCTAGTATAGGATTAGGTTCCAACTCCATTTATGGACTTCAATCATCCTTTGCAGCATGCATTTCAGGACTTTGTTGATCGCCTCAACTTGCCCGCTAGCTTGTAGATAATACGGAGTAGAGCTATCGTGGGACAATCCTAATTTGGTAGCCAATTCAACCATCATGTGACTGCAGAAATGCGATCCATGATCTGTGACTATAGCTAGTGGAACACTGAATCTGGACACTGCATGATTAAAAAAGAAAAGAGCTGCCGTTTCATCGCTGTTGTTTAATGTAGGCATCACCTCGGCCCATTTCATAAAATAGTCAACTACTACTATGATATACCCATGCCCCCCGGCCGAGGTGGGGTTACATGTCATGAAATCTATGCCCCATTTGGTGAATGGCCCAACAATAACTACTAGATGCAAAGGTGTGGGTGGCATTCTGGTTTTGCGGTCAAAGATTTGACAAGCATGGCAACTTCTGACTGCAGTTATGCAATCTTTGAACATTGTTGGCTAGAAGTAACCTGCTCGTAAAATCTTTTGTGTCATAGCGTAACCATATTGATGCCCCCACATGCACCTAAATGAAAATCATTCAGGACTTTTTCGGCCTCCTCATGGGTGAGGTACCTTCACAAAACTTTATCGATACCACGACGGTAAAGTGTATCACCGATGATCATGTAGTCTTTTGTTTGGTATCGAGTATGTCATTGTTCTGAGTGAGAGGTATTAGACCTATATGTTTGGGTTTGGAGATCAAATATTATATCTCCATACCACGGATCGCTCGATGATATCATAAATAAAGATTCATCCACGATTGATGCTTTGGATGTTGAATAGTTGGATGATGATGGGAAGTCGCATAGTAGCTCTGCGAAAACTAGAGATTTCTTTGATTTGGATTTTACGAATTCTAGATCAAAATCTTGCAAAATAGCTATCCATTTCGAATATTTTCCTCCAAGAAACTAATGCAACAGAATGTAATTCATTGGGTTGAAATTTGACAAAATGTCAGTTTTGCAAAAGATGATATAGTGTCGAAATCTTTGTATTGGTTGAACAGCTGCAAGAGCCATCTTTTCAACATAGGAGTACTTGCTTTCTGTATCATTTAAGTTTCAACTTAAATAATAGATAGGATGTTCAATTCCATTCTATTCTTGAACTAAAACCATTGCAATGGTTGTATCTGCTGCGGCTAGATACAGGTTAAAGTCCTTTTGATAGTCAGGAGCATACATTAATGATGCTTTTATTTAGGATTCCTTTAGAGCATCAAAGGAAACTTGCGCAACCTGATCCTAGTTGAAGGGCACTTCTTTTTTCAAAAGACATATATAACCTTTAGCAAGTTCGGTGTAATTTGGAATGAACCTCCTCAGAAAGTTGCTTTCCCTTGGAGTTTCTGAATCTGGAGCAAATTTGAAGGTGGAAGAATATCGATGATTGTTGGAACCTTACATGGGTCGAGACGAATCCTGTCCGTTGAAACCACAAAGCCAAGTAAACGACTAGAACCGACACAAAACACACACTTGTGTGGATTGAGTTGTATCTTATAGTGTCGGCAATGTAGAAATATAGCTCTCAAATGCTGCAGATGATTGGTCCGCTTTCACGAATGAGCTGGAAGATCGTCAAGATATGGTCGAACGATGTTCTTGATGTCATGGAAGGCATAATTCATAGCCCTCTGAAAGGTTGCCCCTCTGTTCTTTAAACCAAAGGGTAGCTTGCGATACGCGAATGTGCCCCATGGACAAATAAATGCAGTCTTTGACTCGTCCTGAGGGCGAATATTTATTTGATTATACCCAGAAAATCCATCCATAAATGAAAAGATTTCACATCCGACGCATTCATCAATTATCTGGTCGATGAAGGGTGTAGGGTAGTTGTCCTTTGGACAAGCTTGATTTACATCCCTGTAATTGATGCACACTCTAATCGTTCCTTGCTTTTTGATCACAGGAACAATATTCGATACCCAATTAGTTAGAGGAACCGGGTAAATGAAACCAACATGTAAAAGTTTTTCAACTTCTACCTTAATGGCAGCGGCTTTCTTTAGGTGCACCTGCCAAAACCATTGTCTTACCGGTTTGACATCTAGATACATCTTGATTTCATGTTCAACTATACTCGAGTCAATGCCTGGCATTTCCTCATATGACCATGCAAAGACATCTCTAAACTCACGAAAGAGAGCGCAATATATTTTTAGTTCTAAAGAAGAACAATATTTGCCGACATGAATATTCTCTACAACATCTGATTTGGTTGAGATATTTATGGCAATATCTTCTTCAATATTGGACAGGTTTCTCTCATAATCCACCGTATTTGATAGGAAATCAAAAACTGAGGGATGATTAAGCTTGCTGGAACAATCTTCATTGTAATCTGAAAGATGGGAATGATGGTGGTAATCTTCCCATGGTGCCTCTCCTATTATCATTGGCTGAACAATTCCTTCATCTGTAGAATGTACATGCGACCAAGGAATTGAAGA
The DNA here is from genome assembly GCA_000404065.3 of Pinus taeda. Lineage (NCBI taxonomy): Eukaryota > Viridiplantae > Streptophyta > Pinopsida > Pinales > Pinaceae > Pinus > Pinus taeda. The sequence goes on along the minus strand of APFE030812688.1, from coordinate 221,166 downwards.
GGTACCATATTCCTTAGACCTATCTACCCAAATGCTCAATGAGCGTTGATTTGAGTTTTCCACCCAGGCTGAGAACATTGATTGCTACAATATTACTATTGGGCTTGGAGGTAATACCTGGCGATGATCCATGCTAACATCATGTTTGGAAATCCTCTGAATAGAAGATACCATATTGCAGGTCCCCACCATGGCCACTTCCACCAGATTGTTTGGAGGCAGTAGGGCAAAAGTACCCATCAATGTAGGGTCTTTTAGTAGGCCTAATCCAATATTTTGAAGCGATTGAGAGCTTCCATGGATCATCGAGATACTTCCTGTAACTTGTGAACTATTGGGGAGAAAGGTTTGTTGGTCGACGATTGTAATTCCTCCTTGAAAAGGAAATGCAATCTTTCTAAAGTATGTTGACACAATAGTGGCCATAGCATAAATCCAGGGCCTTCCCAGTAGGATGTTGTAATTGAGGTTTCCATCAATAACTTCAACATCAACTTCTACTATTTTTCCCCCCAGTTCAACTTGCAAGTTACTTAAAATCCCGTACATGGTGTATGTCTGTCCATCAAATGCTTTTAATGTCATTGACGATCACGACAAGGGTGGTGAGCCTAAAGTTTTCTAACAACTCATTGACATAATACATGTAGATGCCCCCTCATCAATAATTGTTCGATGAACAGTTTTGTTGAGGGCTTTCACTTGAATGAGGAAAGTGAGTTGAGCTGCTAACTGAGGTTCATATCCTTTATGATTAAAGGCCACAAGATTGGAATATGCTGGGCAATCCCACCTATTGCTGATAATAGAGCTTGCTTTTGGGAGGGGCAATTTTGTAGTACTTCAAGTGTCAACATAGCGGACGGCGATTAGGCCAGGTCCTCCACTATATTATAATTATGTGCTGCTCTGGAACAAGGATTAAATTTCGATTTGTGTACTAATCCCTTTGGCAGCTTTATTGTTAGCTCAGGAATGATGGGTGGTACAACTTTGGTCAAAGTTGTTGTCAAACTACTAGGTTGATCAGTAGCCTTGTTGTTTGACAGTTGTGGATTCCTATAATCTTTATTCCTTGTTGATATCAAAGCATCATTTTGCTATTTTGAAATGGACAACATAAGCACTTGGGATGGGGAAGCATTGTCGCTAGCAACCAGACTGGTTTCTGGGTTTGGAAACAGGTCGGTCAATACTGCTGAGGTTTTTGAATTCTTAAAGAATTTTTTAATCTCAGCTTTATGTGGACAATTTCTCGTCCAATGGTCTTCATCGCATATGAGACACAACTGACTATGTTTCCTTTGCCTAGAAGGGTTTTTAGAAGATTTTTCAGGAGACGAATCATCTTGTTTCTTCTTTTTGCCTTTCTTTTCCTTCTTGCCCCCTGGTTGCTTCGGTTCTTTGCCTTTGTTAGTCAACACGGTAGTAACCTCCGAGGTAAGAAGTTCTTCATTTACATTTTGACCGGAAACCATGATGGCTTTCGTAGATGTAGCCTTTGCAGTTTTCATACTTATTGTACCTATCACACCATCGCCGGCATGAGAGTCCTTGTTTGATTTAGGAAGAGGAGGAATGGAAAACTCTAGTATAGGAGCATCAGGGATTTTGTCAAAGAGCGTTCCAGACTAAATATAGATCAGGTCTAGATATTGTGCATGAGAAATGACTTGCTCTTCAGTGAAAACCCCTCCCTTAGCCACATCTTTTGTAATAGAAGGTAACAATGACTTAATAAACCATTCAGCTAGTAGCTAATCAGGAACATATGTCCTTACCATTCTACGCTGACGTCGCCACTCGTGCATATGACCAGATATGTGAGCGGCTATCGTCTGCTTAAAATTAGTAAGAAGCTCCATTCATGTTTCGTACTGTATGGGTAACTGAAAATGGGTTAAAAAGGTGGTGGCAAGGGTGTTGAAGTTATCGAATGAAGCTCTAGGCAATTCGATGTACCATTTTTCTGCCGGACCATTTAACATTCACTAGAAAAGGCGAAGCCTAATCGAATCATCTTTGGGAGTGTTGGACGAACACCACAGATGAAAGGTCATCACATGATTCAACGGATCTTCACCCAGATTTCCATTGAATTTAGGAATATCTTATGGAAGTTTATGAGGAATCATTGGCCACCAAGGGGCGTAAGCAATTGGATCATTTGTTAGCCGATTCAGATATGGTAATTCTAAAGTTGCAACAAAAGGCAACTGTTGATTTAGGTTTGGCGAAGCATACCTAGGATAAGATGGGATTTCCTGAGCAGTTTGCCTTTGCATACCAGCATAATGTATTTGATGCTGATAACTTTGATAAGGTTGTTGGGCGTAACCATTATGATATGATTGTTGATAACTGTTTTGAATATACGGCTGCCCATTACCCGCAAAGCTTTGTTGCTTAGGTCCTTGGTAAGCTTGCTGGAATTGCGGTTGTTGATATTGCACCAGCAATGGCTATGAGACTATTTGTTGTTGCCCAATACTAGATGTTGGACCAAGATGAGGGGTTATAATACCCGTTTGAGCCTGAGTCGCTTCAGTTAATGAGCCACCAATCGGCGGTTGTGGTTGTGTCGTGGAGACAAGAGGTTGTTGCACTACGACCTGGGAGATTTGAGGTTGAGATACAATAGGAAGCACTTGTACTTGTGACACCATCACAATAGTTGGTGTAGTGGGAATGTTTGACACAGGTTCATTTTGTTGCATAGAATATACAACTCTTGGTTGTTGAGGCAGTATTGGTACCCAACCACTGGATGTGATTCCAATTTGACCCGAATTTTGTTGTGAACTCACATATGGTTGTTCTCCCGAAGGGAACAATGAAAAGGCATACTACCCCCCATATGGCTGCAATCCAGTGTTCAAAGGGAAAGTTGGCCTTTGGAGACTGGACTACCCAAATTGATACTATTGCGAAGGATCAATTTGTTGAGACTCAACATAAGAGATTCTAGATAAGGTTCTGTATGAACAAATAGGAACAAACCATACTGTCAAAACAGTCCCTAAGTGGACTCCATCTAGTGGTTGAGAACTAGTTGGGACAGATGGTATACCAGCGAACATTGTTGAAGTAGTAACATGAGTTTCTGCTGCTACTGTGTCAGATGACACTGTCCTAGATGTCGACGGTTGTTCAGACATATCGAGTCTATCCAAAAGATTTCCTAACGATTCTACAGGACCTTGCGATGAAGGATGACTAACTTCTATAGTAGAATGATATAGGTGGATCCCAGTTCCAAAATGCAATGGAGTACTGGATGGAATCTCCTCCACAATCTCCTCTATAGCAATCAGTCCAAGTGGAAGAGGTAGACCATCAGGTCCGTAAGATATTTCTGGTGCTGAAGAAGGTATAGACTCTGCAGCGACAAATGTAGGAGGGGTGACACCTTTCAAATTAGTCCTAGATGGAGCTAGTTCATGAATAGAAGTGTTTACCATTACACCAGGATCAGTTCTAATGTCCTCTTGTAACTACGGAATTTCTTCTATAGAGGCAGGGATACCAGAAATAGTTGGAGTAACTGGAGTATCTGAGGATGTTGAAACACAAATTTCAAACAAACCAAGAGACTTTGACCTAGTTAAATGAGTTTGCTTGGCCCGAAATGGTTTAGTTTCCGGAGTCAAAGACGGTTGACTCGTTAGTGTCCATGAACGATAGGGTTTTCATTGACTTTCTTCGACGATTGCAGATTACTTGATCAACTCAAAATAAAAGGGGAAAATGTGATTCCAAATTAAATGAATTTTATGACGCTTTGACACAACTTGCTTTTTCAATTTTTAAGAGTCGAGAAAAAGCTAAAGATGACTATAGTCGCCTTCAATTTTTAATGATCCTGAAGTGACAAGTGCTCAGATGGACCTTTTCTTTTAAGGAGTTTGAAAAGGAACAAAAGTGACTACTTTGGAAATCTAGACAGAGGGATTACCAAATCAATCGCAAAACTGCAGAATATTTTTCATGGTATGGCAATCAATCTTCCCAAATGCTGTGTTCAATGCATTGTGATCAATAGGGCAGCAGACACAGCTTCCTACGGATAAAGGATATAGCCTATTGTGGTCTCCCAATATATACTCGACAGTACGTAGGAGCACAAGTCCGTACTGGCACTTGTCATCTCAAAGAGGAGGAATCACCCAACCTACGATGAAAGCGATAGTTACCAGGCTTTACAACACCAGAATACGACTCTAGCCTAGACTTCTAGGTGTTGTGTGTTAGGCTCCAAAGCATTTTTATTTTCATTGAAATTTATTTTACAGTTGATCTTTCTTAAGAAGTATGCCTTTAAGGTTCACCACATGATGTAGGTATACAATTCCTAAATATGCAATCTAAGATGATAAATAGTCGTTTACTCTTCTTTTTGCAATGAAAATCCTAGCTACTAAGGAAAGAGAAATAAAAAAATTTCAACATAGAGCAAAGAGCACACACTAGATGCACTTTTCCTAAATCAACTCCACAAGCAGTCTAAATGCAAATGCACATGCATGTATTTGTTTTTTGCTTTCTTAATGTATGAATGACAAAAATAATGCGGAGTACAGATATGAACTATTTTTCTTTCAAAGGGACAATACTAACAGTTTTCTCTTCAAAAAATGAAAGGAATACTACGACAACACTTTGCGATTTTGAATTAAAACTTCTTTCGACACTTGAAACACTAATAATTCAAATCAAATATAATGGCAAAAGTGTAATCGACTTTCAAAAAGAGGAAGACTCTTTTCTTTTACTGAAAACAACACTTTCGACACTTTCAAATCAAAAGACAACAGTTTGATTAAGCTACTGTTTACAAAGGAGAATTGTAAATGATGAAAAATACATAAAAACATTCACAATTCTTTATTAGTGGAGGCTGAATAATGTGAAGGAAGGGAGTTTCAACAGTGATATACTAATCACAGACATCAAAACTACTGAATAAAGCTAAAGATAATGAAGGAAACACCAAAATCTGGAGGCAGAAATAGTCTTACCTGATCATTGCACCTGTAACACAAGGAAACAGGGATGCATCTCACCTACAACACATGGGAGGTGCGATGCATCCAGACTCTCAATGAGAGACAGTGCAATGGTCCAAGGATGAGACTGAGCTTGGTTTTTGCTCACAGTTTGTAGCCAAGTTCAGGGGTTTAGGCTAAGCTAATGATAGGCAATAAACACAAAGTACAGGGGCTGATCTAATGAGGTTACTTGAGCTACCACCAAGGCACTTAGGATGTTTGCAAGTCAGTTGTTCAGTTCATAAAAAAAATTAGAGATTGACTGAAGCAGCGTTGATCTACTTTTCACTTGCATAGCAAATGCAGTTCGAATGCTAGCTCACTTAACTTCAGGCTCCGTTTGTAGTTTATAAAGTAAACAAATAGAAACAAGCAAACAAGCTATTCGCTCCCCAGCGGAGTCACCATTTTTTTATCAAGAAAACTAGTGTCCATTCAGAGCTATTAGTCCCACTAAGATGGGTAGCTATCTTAGAAATAAACAAACTAAAGTTACTTTTGTTTTCCTTTATGAGATATAGATGAGAGAGAAGCAGAGAGTACCAACCTTAGTCTTTTGCTTGGCTCCTTGCTTGTTTCCTCCCTCCTTTGACAGAGCTTTGCCACTCCTTCCTTACTTGTCCCACTTCAAAGAGCTCCTGTAGAGTCAAAGCAACATAATACCATCAAATCATAGAGATCTATAATAAAAAACAATATAGGATTAGATGTATATTAACCATACAAATGCATATACCAAAACAAGATTCAGAAATATATAAGAATATGGGGGAAAACTCAAATAGCTTTATTGATAAAAGTAATAGAAGAGAGGATTACAACCCATTGGTCTGACCCAGTGTCATCTTCCCAGCATGAAAGCCCTCTTCACCTCATGAAAAGCTTAGATGACCCAACAATACAATGTTGCACAGAGAAACCAACAACAATTCCTTAAAAAATACAAAATTCCAACCTCTGGATCTCTAGGATGAGGGATCCATATAGATATTTGCAAGTGGGTGAGTCAGCTTCTGGGATTTTGATTAGTGTCATGTCTTTGATAGTTCTTGGTTCCACTTGGAGATTTCATGATCTCTTACTCATCACTGGGTGAATTCAGAGAGGCAAGTATCAAATGGGCATTTTCTAGAAGATTCTCTGGGTTTCCACCTAGCCAACTGTCTCTTCCATTTGTCTACTCTCACTCATCGCACCCTACAAAAGGTATTTTCAGTATGCATCACACTTTTTGCATGTGTCAGGTGAGTTGCATCGCACCCTTAGCACTAAGAAGTCTGTATGGTCCAATTTTGACCAGTTCGGAGTAGTTGTTCATGGAGAACTTTTGGGAGATGATGTAATTAGCTAACCTTGTTCCTTTAGGGAATGAAACAACACTTTTAGGGGCTTATAAGCCCTTAGTTTATGGATGTAATTGATTGGGGTTGCAGTGCCCAAAAATGTCTATAACACTACTTTCAATAACAACCGTGAAACAACAACTCTCTTCCTTTTCAATGAAATCATTTCACGCTTCAGTATCCCTAGAGAAATTGTCATTGGTCATGGAAGTCACTTCTAGAATAAGATGATGTTTGAGTTGCCTTTGAAGTTGGGATTTTGGTAGGAGAATTTGTCTCCTTATTATCCTCAAGTGAATGGAAAAGTAGAAGTCATTAATAAATCCCTTAAGACCATCCTGTAAAGGATGATCATTCAGGATAAGTACAACTAGAACATCATGTGATATCCTGCATTTTGGGCATACCGGATGTTTATTAAGACTACTACAGGTTTTACTCCTTTTTAGCTAGTTTATGGGTTGAACTTAATCTTCCCTATAAAGTGTGAAATTCTATCTCTCAAATTAACAATCCATCTTCTTCTAGAAACTTCAAGTCTTGAAGAACACCTCATTCATTTGGAACATTTTGACAAACATCGTTGGGATGCAGCCATAATGAGCGAAGCACATAAGAAAAGAGTAAAATCCTAGTATGATAAGACTGTACGACCTAGTGTTTTCTCTAAAGGTGACATTGTTTTGGTCTGACCAAGACAAATACACCTTCGAGGAAGGAAAATTTAAACCTATGTGGTATGGTCCTTATATCGTTAAGAAGGTCTTAAAGAAGGGTGCATATGAATTGGTTGACTTTGAGGGAAATTTGTTGTTAGAGCCCAGAAATGGGCTCTATCTCAAGAAGTATTATGCCTACGCTCTAGCCTAGCATGTGCTTTGTTTTGTAAATATTGTACATAGCCTTTTATTTCTATCTATGGGTCTTGTGGTGATGATGATATTTTTTATCTTCTTTGGCATGTTTCGATGGGTGATTTGGTGTATTTAGGATTTACCGATGGTGCTAGTAGACATACATGGAATTTATCTTTCATTGCTTGGGTAATATATTATCCATCCAATCAGTTGCTAGTCTCAAGAGGCATATGTATTGATCATGCTTCTAATAATATGGCTGAATACAGTGTCGTTATTAATTTACTATCTAAAGAAATATCTCATGGTATTGAATCATTAGTGGTTTATTTCATTTCACGACTGGTTGTGTCTCAATTGAATAACATTTATCATGTTAGAGATCCTTTATTACATATCCAATTTATGAGAGTGATATTATTGCAAAGATAATTTACATTTATTACTTTCATTCATATTCCATGATCAGATAATGCATTTGTTTATTTATAGAAAATAAAGTATTGCATTGGCACATTAATCAATCATCATATTAAAATAAAAATATCACAAAATCATTGTATATATGATCATATAATCATGAATTCTATGCTTACAGATAGATAGAGTATGTCAAAATATTACAAAATGTGGACAAATGTCCTACAAAATTAGGCCTTAAGCCCGATCATGTCCATAATCAAAAATATCAATCATCTAAAATCTAAATTTTGGGCTCTACCCTGGATGAGCATATCAAAAGAAGACGATGGCACTTGCCACTCATTGCAACAATTGCATCCACTCTCATGGTACTCCAACCACTCATCTTTGTATAGACTCGAGGAGATATTCCACTGCTGCCATGGGAACGTGGCGAGTTAGACTTTCCAAGTTCCTTTTAACAGCATGAAGAACTCTCTCATACACGGATTTTTCTCTCTCTGCGTATCTGCCGTGACACCTCTACCTCGATAAACCCTCAGGTCTCACTAGCCCAGCATATGTGTCATGATCATTTTAATCTTGTAATATTTTTGTTTCACGAAAAAAATTGAATTTCTTGAGATTACATTTTTAAAACATCCAAAAAAAATTAATAAGTTAAAATCAAAATTGTTTACCTATTTCGCCCCATGCATCTCCCAGTGGAAGTGCTAGCTCTGGGTCCTCTTGGAATTCCACACTTGCATAGGGGTAGTCATCTATGGCCATGACTTGTCTCTCCCAACAGTGGAAGAACTCGTCATCAAAGTCCACCCGAGTGACTTTGCATCCACCAAGTTGCTTCATCAGATCCACCCACATGGCTATCCTAGGATCATGAGGATTGTTGATGGCAGTAGCTATTCTGGTTCATATTGTTGAAATACTCTAAAAGAAGAACATGCAAAGGATACTTCCATATCTGAAGTTAATATTCTTCCTCCACCTAACTAAAGACAATTGTTTCTTCATGTTGATCAAGTGTGTTGTGCATCAATCATAAACAATCGGTCTCAAGCATTCTATTGCCAAGAACATAGTAGGTTGGGAAGCTTGATGTAGTGAGGTTGAACCTCCTAATTTGGCAATAGTAAAAAATGATGATCTTGATCGGTAAATCTATGATTTCCTTGGTTGGAACCTATGATCCAACTTCTCTTGTATTTTCTTCACAGTACACAGAAATGTAATCCTTGATGTTAAAACCTCCATGGGCCTTTCCTTTCAGATCAACTACTTCCCCCCTTAGGAAATCCCTGTTATTAAGTATATGTCCTCTACTTTGATTTGTAAAGGCATATCATCTATCATAAAAATTCCTTGCTCTGCATCCCAATAAGGAGTCAACATTTCTAGTAGTTGAGTTTATGTCTTCATATTGGGAATCATGAAAAATTTAAGTAAATAGAAATTCTTGATCTTGTAATTTTGCATTTTCAACATATTTGTCCTCTCTCTCTCTCCAAATAATAGGCATCTTGCAAAATTAAAAGAATGTATGCATTAGAATTTGAGATTTTCATTTTCTCTGCTTGTAGGCTAGTTTTCTAAAGAACAATCGCGTGCATACACGAATTTTCCTCTGAAAACCCGCATGTACGGATTTCCATTCATGGCTTTAGTGATATAAACTAGTGTATATGCATAGAATATTTTAAAATAAAAAATCTACCTTTAAAATCTAGATAAAATCTTGAAATCTTGAATCAATTGAACAAGTTTAAGGGATAGAATTACTTGGAGACCGTAGATGTTGAGTTTGTTGGACGATTTGATCAATATGGTTTGCCCAATATTTCTCCAAAATCTCTCCTCTCAACACTTGAACGGAAAAATGAACCTAGGTGAGTTTGAAAATCCTTTTTATACCCAAATTTTGAAAACCCACTTTTTAAAAGTTCAAAATTTGTATTTCTATTATTTTATGAACTTTTGATTTTTTGCTTGAAGTGTTGGGAAAGGTTGTCTTTTAGTACATTGAAGAATTATGATGTTTTTTCGTTGTTTCAACTCTACGATCGCTGACCTATTGTGCTAGGTATCATTTTCTAAATTGGCATATAGGTTAAGGCATATCACTTTTTTATTGCATTATGCATCTTGACCTCATACTATAATATTTAGCCATAGGGTCGATCCCATTATGTTGAAATTTCTAAACCACTTTCACTCACCATCTTATAAATTCATAACATAGTGGTATATCCTTCCTTCCATGGGCTTCCTAGTGAGATCCTCCCCGACATATGGCACCCATGCTACAAGTATTATGTAGGCTCGTGAGCCTTCTTTTGTCTCACCATGACTTTGCGTTGAAGCCTAATATTTTTTCTTTTTTGCTATTTTCTAACTTTATACCCTATAGGCTCCCATGTGTTAAGTTATACTACTAAAATTCATTTTTCCTAATTGTACCTCTTTTGGCCTTAATCTGAGTTAACTTGGACTCATGAATAAGACACTTTTAACCGTTACTTTTTGCAAGTTCAAACCGTGCATTCATTAGCCTTTGTGACTTCACACCTATTTTTTTGTGGAAAGAACATTCTCGTGAGTGTTGATGATGAACATCCACCACATTGCATTGAGAATAAGATTGTTCCAGTCCCATGAGCTAGTGCACTTGTATTTAACACTCATTCTTTCCAATGTACTATACACATTCTTTTATTGCTTTTCAGCCTTTAAATATGAAAAAGACAAAAAAATCAAATATTCCAAAAAAGAGCGAGAATGGGACAATTTTTTAATCATTGGATGGTAGCTAGAGTTAGTTGTGTCGCCCTTGAAAAAAGCACTTAAAATCATTCTTTCCTCCATTGGGATGGGACTTAGTCTGACTTTAGGGAATCCATAACCTTGTATGTGAGTCAGTCCTCTTTGGGTTGGTTATCTCTTCCAATCATATGGAGAGTTTGTTAATGCATCTATATTGAAAACTTATACAAAGTTATTTTATGTTGCCATAAAGTCACATTGAGTCATGCTTTTGTTCAAGGGAAGTAAACCTGTTGTCAGCCATTCTGCAGTGTCTCTTGAATCATTTCTATTGGCCATATCCAGTATGTCAAGTTATTTTTAGTATCACGTCATCTATTTGGTCCTTTACTCGTGCTACTTAAGGAGGTCCCCATTGACTTCTTGTTAGCAGGTTCTCTCTTATCGAATTTGACAAATTTCTCTAAGAGTAAACCTAGAGTCATAACCTAGCCCTATTTACATCATTGATAAGTGACCTTGTGCTCATCATTGATCAATATCATAGGTCTTTGACTGAGTGGATTCCCTTGTGTTTGTCATCAACATACATTATCACAAATTGGGATTCGTGTGGTAACTTGGTTTCCATTTGACCATGTTGGTGGATTCTTCACCTCTATGTCAAATTTCATTATTGGATGGTTTAGAGGATTTCTTTTGTGCGCTAGCCACATCTTATGTACATCGAAAATGTACTTCGGAGTGGTTACTTCATCTCTCTTCATCTAAGTTCTTCCAAATTATTGGCTTGTGGGTTACACTCGTGCCAGTTGATGTAGGATGCCTTAATGTCTTCCTTCTGGGGAACCTTTTCCCATTGACTCCAACTCATTTCTCTGGGAATAAGATCTAGAGTTCTTTTTCAGTACCTTAGTTTTTGTAGTCATTAGTGGCAGACTCCTTCACTATCAACAGTGAGAATACATTAATGTCCCCTGATTGATAGATTCTTTCAAGTGTTTGACTTCAACACATTTATTTACACTTGTTTGATTGTAATTGGGTACCTTGACACTCATTATCTGTCTCATGTTTGTTAATAGTATACATCAATGACCAGTAATGAAACAATTTCTCACATGGTCAACTTCAGCTCATTTATTCCCATAGCATGGAAAAGTACCATTTGCAGTTAGTGAAGATCTTGGGTTGGGTTAGCATCTTTGTTCACTTGAAATCTCATTTATTTTTTTGCTAGTGAGACCTTCCACATTATATGTTACAGTTCTTCATAGTAGCATCCTATATGTTGGCATTTGAGTTTATGCAATACATCTATTCCACCTTTATGAATTGGTACTTTCCAGCATCATTTATCAGACAGTCTTCTTGCATCGTTGATCATGTTGTAGCATCCATTGTTATTTAAAGTTTTATTTTCATTTTTATCACAAAATGAAAGAAAAATCAAAAAATGAAAAAAAAATAAAACCATTGTCTAAAAGTCATGCAGGTTCAAGAGGCGCGATCAAGAAATAGCTTAGTGAGTACGATGAGGTGTGCTGTGGGGAAGCAAGAGAACGAAGATTAATTAAAGCTCAACCCCTGCAGTTGACTGTGATGTTAGCATGGTTGACCACAATGTGTGGCCTAACGTTACTGCGGGGGTTCAACCTCGTTGAACCTCCCATACATTATTTACCCCTGCAAATTTTAAAAGAAATAACTTATTTTATTTGAATGACACATTTTGAAAGTGATAAACCCGCGAGAAGATTTGGGTCATCCGATTAATAGGTCACAAATCCGACAAAAATCGCTTGGGTAACTAGAACGAAGTTTATTTCAAAAATTGGATGCAATGGTGTATCAAATACAGTTTAATTCACTGAAGTCCAAGCCAATCGTAGTTGTTCATCGAAAGAGACAGGATCTGACGGATATCGAGTGGAAAAGTAATTAGGCTTTATCTTTAAAATCAGACCCGATAGATCATTAACTGCCATTTTTTATTTCCTATCGGGTCCGTATGGGAGTCAAAGGGGTGTTGAAAAAGTGGACTCAATAAGGTTTAGTTCAAAAGGTTTAAATTTTTGTTGAGCTTCGAAGGATTAGGCTGTTTATTGAATATTGAATATGAGATCGGAGTGTTAATTATTTTGAGTTCTGTGGTAACTGAGGGTTTGTCATATTCCATGTAAGTTAGTCAGTTTCGTTGTTTTAGCAAAATAACCAAAGTTAGAGGAAATGATCAAAACTTCAAAGGGACAGTGATTGGTCGGGTTTCCTTGTGTTTTGGCCAATCAAAACACTACTGATACATACGTGGGCCCAAGTCCACACACAGGGTTTTTTCAAATATAATTTGTTATGTTAAAATAGTTTAACAATTATCAAAGCATCTACAGAGAAACTTCATGAGCAGCCAAGCAGCAAATTATAGGTTTTAACCCCATATCGAAATTACCTGCATACGAATTCTAAAACACAGAAAATAAACAATGCGAGAGCATAACACATAAAACACATATACACAGAGATTTCCCCTGGATCCCAAAACGGGACTACCAGCTTGATTTTTCATTATGTTCCTTTCAATGCTACAATACATATTTATACATGCCAAAGCATCCAATACCATGGACCGAAAACCATCACATCCAAAACCATGTGAAAAAATCATGCACAAAACCATAGGTGGGTCCGCCCAACCTAACATAGGGTCCAAAACCAAAATTTTCCAGGGCGCTGCCCCGGGCCCCATAAAGTGGGGTTACGGGTACCCCTCAAACCCCCTGTTAACTATGTGGAAAGAATATAACACAACCCAACAATCTCCCACTTGTTGTTTTCTTTCCACAGGGGGCCACAGGAGAGCTTAGTCATTTTTTCCAGCCCTGAAACACCCATTGTTTCTCTACACCAAGAGAACTTCTCAGAGCTCACAGATTTTGTCAATGCATCTGCAGTATTCTTCAAAGTGTCCACCTTTACCAGCACCACCTTTTTGTCTTCTATCATATCCCTCACAAAGTGATACTGAACATCAATGTGCTTTGTCTTTGAATGATAAGCAGGGTTCTTTGCCAAGAAAATTGCACTTTGGCTGTCATAGTCTATCCTTATAGCTCCTTGTACTACCCCATACTTGAACACAATCTCTGCAACAAACTGCTTCCTTGCTTGCATGAGTGGCTTCCATGTATTCTGTCTTTGTAGTTGATAGTGCCACTACAGATTGTTTCTTACTCATCCAACTGACTGCACCTCCAAATAGGTTAAACACATACCCACTTGTAGATCTTCTCTGATCAGATCTCCAGCCCAGTCTGCATCAACAAAGCCATGAATATCCAACACTCTGTCCAATCCTGGTCTTCCTTGGTAGCACAAACCATAATCACTAGTGCCACGCCAATACCTGAAAACCCGCTTCACTGCTGTCCAGTGCTCCTTCCCTGGTTTTGACTTGAACTTGCTCAATACTCCCACTGCATGTGCAATGTCTGGTCTAGTACAGACCATGGCATACATCAAGCTACCGACTGCACTTGCATATGGAACACGGGACATGTCCTCTTCCTCTTCTTGTGTCTTGGGACACTGTTCACCAGATAACCTCACACCTACAAGAATAGGAGCCTTCACCGGTTTACTATCTTGCATATTAAACCTCTGCAATATTGTCTCGACATACTTCCTCTGGTTTA
>APFE030812688.1:185572-197409 GCA_000404065.3 Pinus taeda | reverse complement strand
CCTCCATCAAAAGCGGTGAGATTCGGTGCGACAGGTACAAGCGATGGGGAACCCAAAGCCTGCCAAGTAGTAACGGGCATAAGACTAACCGATGCTCCTTCATCTAACACAGTGCCAGGCAGCGTCATATGGGAGGCATAGGCGGTGACCCAAAAAGGCACATGGGATGGAAGGGGAGGGGTAGGAAAACGACTCCAATCGAAGGAAACGATCGAACTACTTGGTGGGGGAACCATATGGTTGCCCCCCTGCCCGAAAGGAACCGAATCAGAATTCTCCGGAGAGGCTGGGATGGAAAAGCCATTATCAAGCTCAGGAGAATCCGAGGAGACGAGAAGAACATGGTAATTTTGCTCTTCCGAAACAGAGTGGTCGACAGGAGATGAACTCCAGTCGACACTCTTTCCGACCAATGGTTGGTCTGGAACAGGCTGGGCACAGCCAGGTTCGAGAAGAGGGGCCTGGGCAAGAGAAGAATGTGAACCAATCTCATTGTCGGGAGGCGAATGATCTACAGCTGCAGAAAGACGTTGATATCCAACGGGGAGTTGGGGCGAGGGAGCTGGGAGACTTTCCAAAATAGTGGAGGCTTTATCCATGAGTGGACAAAGGTGAAGGGGATGATTGCCTTCACAAAGTCGGCATGGGATTCGAATCTTCCCTTTTCCCTTTCCATTCCCAACTAATGAGGTAGCATCGCCGTGAGTCTCAGAGGACGATGAGGGGTGGGCCGGATTGCGAGACCATATTTCTAGTACCCTGGGAATACCAGGACAATCACGAAGAAGATGGTCGTCCTTGCATAATCGACAAGGAAACTTAACCTTCCGCGGAGGAGTAGAAGGTGGCCCGACTTCAGGTGTACTCGAGGGGGTAGCTACGCTTTTAGCCTCTCCTTTGAGAGCCTTCTTCTTCTTTGTCTTCCTCTTCTTCTTCTTAGCCACCTGGTTACTCGAATCGAGACTTTCACCAGGCGAAGTAGAAGACGAGGATGTAGAAGTGGGCGTCGAAGGGGAGAGGTCCACCTTAGGTTCAACATGATGTTGTTCAGGTGGAGGGACTGATGGAGTATCAGCCGACACGGTAGGGACCAAAGAGGTTGAAAACAACCAAACAGGCAACCCGACAGTTAACCCCAGAAAGGATAACGTCGCTATATAAGGAGCACCAACATGACTAGGATTCCTGTCAGGAGGGGAACTTGGGTTGGTGAACCCTGGAAAAGTTGCCATAGCGCAAGAAACCTACTCAAGCTAACACACACAAGATCTAACCAGGTAATTTTATCGTGGTAAAATAAATTTTTAAGGCACAGGAACTGAACTTGACCTTTTCATGTTTCGAGAGTCGAGAAAAGGACGAAAAGATGACTCTAGTCTCCTTTGAATGTTTAATGAGCACGAAGTGACAATATGCTCACTTACACCTTTTCTTTTAAGGAGTCCAAAAAGGATCAAAAGTGACTGGTCTGGAGATTCTAAGCAAAAGGTTTACCAAGCAATCCGTAAAACGGCTTATACACCTTGGCAATTGTATGAGAACCAAGGACTTTCCGTACTGCAGTCAATCTTCCCGAATGTTGTGTTCGGTGCGTTACGGCTCACAAGGCGGCAGACTCGGCTTCCTATGGATAAAGGATGCAAACCTAGTGGAGTCTCCCCATATATACGCGACGGTGGGAGCCCCAAATCCGTACTAGACCACCAGTTGAATCACACCAAGGAGGATATCCACCCACCTTAATGCGAAACAAAGAAGTGGACTAGGTTTAACGACGTCGGAGCACGTCTCTAGCCTAGACCTCTAGATATTTGCGTTAAGTTCCAATGCGTTTTTAGGTAAATTTGGTTTATTTTACGGTTGATCTTGAATTAAGTTTTGATTTCAGGTCCTACCGTGTGATCTCTCAGAAATACTTAGATGCAAACTACATGCCAAAGAACATAATTTCGTTCGATGAATTCTAACTATGAGAAGGTTAGGAATTTTTCAATCAAACAAAATGAACTCAAGCAATCAAACGACCTAATGCAACTAATGGTAAGGAAAAGAAACTTTTCTTTTGAAAACACAAATCAACGAAATGTTCTTTTCCTTTTAACTATTAAATGCAAAAGATACTAGTTGATTTTCTCTTCAATGGCACAAAGCACTTAAAATGATTTTGAGAGACAACTACACCAAGCAAAAGAAATGAAATCACTCGATGAAAAGACAACAAAGTCCCCAAGATACCAAAACAGTTTTCCAAATCAAAGGAAAACTAAGGCTTGTATGAGCTATGTGATCTAAGCTCAACAAGACAAAAAGGAATTCAAAGGAGGAAGGCACAATTCACTTGAAAAGTGTGCAAACGTAATCTATGCACAAATGAGAATTCTAATTATGCAAATGTGATCTATGCAAGAGAATTCTCAAACACAAGATGATTCTAATGTAATCTAAAGAACCATCAAGTGCATCAAGAAAATTGGGTGAGAATTTCCAAACAAGCTAGAAGTGAATCACTCGAAGCATAGAATAACAAACTTTCAAACCACTAGATGGTGGGAAAACAACAAAAAGTTGACTGGAGTATCAAACCAAACTTCCCACAGAAGGCTCGACATGCAAGCCACTAGGTGTTCTAGGGCTAGGATACAAAATCGATAGAAATAAGCGAACAACTGAAGGATAAAAGTAATAACCAGTCACACAAAGGTCTAACACACTTCCAGAAGCTGCAAAAGATATGGAAAGATACAAATCCACGCTCAGAAAACTGGCAAACAAGCGATCTGAAAAGGTTAACAGGTCTGGCGCGACTGTCAGGCTGTAACTCGCGCTATAAATCGATTGGCGCGGTTTGTCAGTTAGCAACATGCACCAACTGGCGTGACTGTCAGAGGAAAAGTCGCGCTAATAAAGTTTGCCAAGTCAAAAATAAAAACAAGCGGCCCAAAGCTTGGTTTACAGTATCTAGGAAGGCCAGGAAGCAAGAGGCAGCAAGAAATTCAATCCAGAAAGCTATCCAAGCAATCAAACAAGAGAAAACCAAAGAGGCAAGACAAGCTCCAAGTTGTTCAGTCCGTAAACCAAACCGGAGATTGACTGAAGTGGCTTTGATCTAATTCACTAATGCAAAGCAATAATGTTTCGAACGCTATCTGGCCGTACTTCAGGCTCCGTGCAAAGTTTACAAATCGAACAACAAACTAGCTTCCCCAGTGGAGTCGCCAAATTGTTGAACAGGTAAATCCCCTCTGTGGACAAAGGCGATCCCACTAGCCCAAATGGGGTCTAGCAACAATCAAACAAAGCTCACACGGAGGTTCCTAATTGCAAATCAAATATCGATGATGAGGGCCTACTTGGATTCCAACGCTAGTACTTGTAGAAGAGTCGTCGCTCCCGTTCCTTTGCTCCGACTGGTCACAATCCCCACGATCCTCGTGAACGGACACCTGCACATGCAAAGAATGATACAAATACAAGCATAAAATCCAATAGATGCAACTATATATCAGTCAGAAAGGATATAACTCAATCATCATTATAAAGACAATAAGAGTGGAACCATAATGATAGTCGTCTATTAATGAATAATGGGCAGAGAAAGATACAACCAAGGTTTTGACGTTGAACCTATTCTCTAGTTGGGCGAGCAGCTATGTATGACTTGCAATAGACCTTCTCGCTCTCAGGATTCCGGCAGCATAACCTCCCTATGCTTCAAGACTCTTACTATCACTCCA
The DNA here is from genome assembly GCA_000404065.3 of Pinus taeda. Taxonomy (NCBI): domain Eukaryota; kingdom Viridiplantae; phylum Streptophyta; class Pinopsida; order Pinales; family Pinaceae; genus Pinus; species Pinus taeda. The sequence goes on along the minus strand of APFE030812688.1, from coordinate 193,675 downwards.
GACAAGCATAATCACAACTAGCATTACTCCAGAACTCACAAAAACTAACTTGTCTAATGCATGAGGATAGACTTTTATGAATGGAGAAGGGAGGAAGACTCAATGCACCAGGACACCCATTGTGGATCGACATTATCTCCGAAAAGCTACTTAGGATAGGTGTCAAGGATAGATGATGACTCTCAACCTCTATCTCATGGATTTTTCCCTCAAAAGACCTCATGGTCTAAAAGGAAAAAACATATGGGTGTGCGTTTGCCAAAAATCATTACCAAACTTAGTTGGCGCGAGTGTTGTTCTAGGACAGAGCGCCAATGGGCGTGCCCCTTTTAAGGATCTTAGTGATTGGCGCGTGTAAGACACTGTGTACCTGCGCCAATGGAAAAAGGGCACTTTTCAGGGATAATTTGCAGAAGGTGTCTTCAGGGAACATGAAGTACATACTCAGGGGAACATAATGCAAGTGTTTTTAGGTTATGTCACTGCTCACAGGTCCCGGAATGTGTCCTCCAATGTACGAAAATAGGGGTAACAGGGACGGTGACCAATGGTGACAAATTATTGTGTAACACACCAATTGCCACAACAGTTGAATCAAATGCCACAAGAATACTTGAATATTCTTCCTCATTTTACAGGGGAAAATGAACAAACAGTAGAGAATCATGTATCAGTATTTTGTAATTTTGCAGAAAACCTAAATGTTGAACATTTGGATGTTGTTCTAAGACTTTTTGTTCAATCCTTGGATGGAGAAGCAATAAAATGGTTTCAAGGGCTTCCTAATAACTCTATTCCTTCTTGGGAAGAGATTGAATGCCTATTCGCCTAGATATGGGGAGAAAAAAAAGAGCATGGGTATTCACTCACAAAGTTTAATGCTATCAAGAAGAAATATGATGAAGGTGTTGTTGAATTCATTAGAAGGTTTAATAAATTGTACAATAGCTTTCCAGCGGTGATTAAGCCCCCTCCTGTTGGTACAAAAATAAATTTTGCAGGGGCTTTTGAGTCAAATTTTGGATTCACATTAAGGGAAATAAGATCCCCAACCCTTGATCAGATCCAAACCGATGCATTAGAGATAGAAGAAAATCTGGAGGCTGCAGGCAAAGCACCAAAGACACGACCTTTTCAAGACAAGGGAAAGACTAAAGTAGAATCCTCTCAAGATAAAAAATTAGAGGATATGAATAATGTAATTAGAAATTTGTCTAGTAAATTGATTAAATTGGAATTAGAGAGTAAGAATTCTCAGAGACAAGTACAACAAAATTGAAATTTTAATCCTCAATATAGAAGACAACCTCTGCAAATTTTACAGAGGGAAAGAAAAGATAAAGATCAAATTCAAGCACCACTGTATATAGAGGTAGATCCTGATGGAGTACCAGAGCATTCCAAGGATCATGATGACCATATTTTCACATTGCATGCAGTAGATGAAGACAAACTAGATGTTGAGGGAGGAGAATATAGTGAAACAAATTCCATTTATGATGATAATGAAATTGATGAATGTTGGAAGTGGTTTTCTAATTTTATGCAGGAAGAACTACATAAGAAAAATGACTTGAGATCAAGGAAAAGATCTAGAAGTCAAGAAGATGAAGGTGAGAAACAAGTTTGAGCTCCCTTACAAAAGGCGACTCCACAAGAAAAAGAACCGCAACCTAGAAAACAATTGAATAAAGGAAAGCAACAGTAGAATACACATAGCAAGACTCAAATGCTTCAAGGTGAGTGGAAAAATTCCTTTAGAGAAACTTGTTTCCATTCCACAAGAAATTTCAGTCATGAAGAAAAGTGAGGATGAGAATGAAAGGAATACTAATTAGAGCCATGTGTTTAGTTTCACCAAAGAGTTAGAAAAGATCAAAATTCAGGTGCCCCTCACAGAGTTGGTTAAAACACCAGCTTATCAAAGAGAAATTATAGCTTTTATCAATCTATCTCAGAATGTGAATATAAATGACATTGTGAATTTGCAAGAAGACAAGCTGGTAGTGTTTTTTGGTTCACATGTGGAGGAGGTAGATTCTTCAACACCTCCTTTCTACATTTCTTTATTGGTTCATTATTTACCCTTGCACAATTGTATGTTTGATTCAAGAGCCTCACATAACCTTTTGCCATTATCAGTGATGAAACAACTAAACCTACAAGTTACTAAACCTTACAGAGACATATATTCTTTTGATTCACATAAATTCAAGTGTTTGGGGGACATTAAAGACATGGTGGTGTCACTAGCCCAGATTCCAGCCAAAAGTTTGGCAACTGATGTAATGGTAGAAGATATCCCTGCTAGATTTGGAATGTTACTATCTAGGTCATGGGGGGCTAAATTGGGTGGTGTTGTGAAACTAGATTTGTCTTATGCCATCATACCAATTTTTGGTGGGGAAGAAAGGAGGTTGTACAGAGAAACAATATTTATTAGAACAATCACAAATAATGAAGCAATTAATTCCCCTGAATATAGCCAGGAAAAAGATGACTTTTCTTGCTTCATGTTGCATGACAATGCAAAATTGGCTGAAGATAACCAGAGGCAGCTTACTTCAGCCTGTGTAAATACAGAGTTGCAAACAGAAGGGGTGTGGAAGTGCTTCTTTGATGGAGCATATTCTAAATAAAGAACAGGTGATGACTTCCTTTCACATGATGACTTCAAGTTCATCAGTTGGGTGTTGGACATAGAGAAGAAAACCAGCAAGTGGGAAATGTTGGACAATGATATGTTGAGCCATTTATCATAGCAAAAGAGGTTCTTATGTAAAATGAAAGCTGATAAAGATATTGTTTATCATTGCATTGAAGAACACAATGATGCCCATGGATTGGAGGTAAACAATCTATTTGAAGTTGGCCATATGTCATATAGTGATATGAAAATTTTTCTTTTATTTCATGAGGTCATAATTACAAATTATTTTCAATCAAAGCTCAAAGATGAAAAGTGGAGACATAAAAGTGGCATAGATCATTTTCTTAAAGATGTTGTTGATTTTTCTATTGAGCATATTATCCAAATAGAAGGTTTATTTGAGCAAGAACTTTCATACATAGGATTTTTTTCTTTTGGAGCTGATTAGGACCATATTTTTTCATATACTTTTGAAGATATTGTGGAAGATTACATGGAGAAATTTATTAGCAGCCTACACATGCCATTTTGTGGATATATTCCTAATTTGTGTTGTGAGCTACCCTTATGCATAGTTTATTTTCCGTTCAGGATGAATTTTATTTTCAAAATTCATTGGTAGAATGGTTCTAGATCAGGCACTCAAATGCTAACTGGGTACCAATGGAAGATTGACTTCACCTTATTGAGATCAGTCATATACATAGGTAGGAACCTGTACATAAATAAGCTCAGGTGTTGAGCATTTGGTTTCTAGTTGCAGTTCTTCAGTTTAATTTTAGCTGACAAATAAGGCTGACTGTCCTAGTTGGAAACCGGTTTGCAAAGGTTTTAGGTTCCAAGAATGTTAGGTTTTAGTCTTTCAAATTTTAAGGTTTGCAGAATTTCGGACTCCATGCCCAATTAAGGCTAATGATCTATGATTCTCAACACTTTGCTATCAAAGCACAAGCATCCTATCATTGTAGATACTGGAGTGAATTTAGTGTACAAATGCCATAGAATTTGAATTGGTTAAGAAATATATGACTCCATGCCCGAGGTGAAGGCACTGATCTACAGTTCCTAGTGCTTCTATGGCAACAGAACTATCCCCAGGTGGAGCCATATGTTGTAGCATCCATTATTATTTTTAGTTTTATCACAAAATGAAAGAAAAATCAAAAAATGAAAAAAAATCAAACCATTGTCTAAAGGTCATGCAGGTTCAAGAGGCGTGATCAAGTGATAGCTTGATGAGTACGATGAGGTCTGCTGCGGGGAAGAAATGAGCACAAAGATTAATTAAATCTTAGCCCCCGTAGTTGACCATGACATTAGCATGGTTGACCACAATGTACGGCCTGAAGTTACTATGGGGGTTCAACCTTGTTGAAGCTCTCGTACATTCTTTACCCCCACAAAGTTTAAAAGCAATAACTTATTTTATTTGATTGACAACTTTTGAAAGTGATAAACCTGCGAGAAGATCTGGGCCGTCCGATAAATGAGCCACATATCTGACGACAATCATGTGGGTAACTAGAACGAATTTTATTTCAGAAATCAAAGGTGATGGTGTATCAAATACAATTTAATTCGCTAAATTCTAGCCAATTGAAGCCATTCATTGAGAGAGGCGAGATCCGACGGATATCGGGCGAAAACGTAATTGGGTTTTATCTTTAAAATCGGACCCAATAGATCATTAATTGGCAGTTTTTATTTCCTATCGGGTCTGTATGGGAGTCAAAGGGGTGTTGGAAAAGTGGACTCGATAAGGTTTAGTTCAACAGGTTTAAAGTTTTGTTGAGTTCCAAAGGATCGGACCGTTTATTGAATATGTGATCAGACGATGATCATGTACTGCTCAGGCAGACTCGACAGGTTTATGAACTAGAGTGTTAATTCTTTGGAGTTCCGTGGTAACCGAAGGTTTGTCATATTCTGTGTAAGTTAGTGAGTTTTGTTGTTTAGAAAAATAACCAAAGTTAGAGGGAGATGGTCAAAGCTTCAAAGGGACGGTGATTAGTCAGGTTTCCTTGTGTTTTGGCCAATCAAAACACTCTTAATACATACGTGGGCCCAAGTCCATGCAGGGGGTTTTGTCAAATATAGTTTGTTATGTTAAAATAGTTTAACCATTATCAAAGCATCTACAAAGAAACTTCATTGGCAGCCAAGCAACAAATCTGAAAAGTGAACAATCATCATCATTTTTCTAAATTCTATTACTTCTTGTTATTTTATTTATGAGGTGTCTTTTATCCCCTATGTAATATTCTATAATAACTTTCACTTTAGACAGTTAGGAGAGTAGTTAAGTAGTTTGACAGTTTTGGTGATTACCAACTGTCTCATAATGTATAAAAAGAGGAAAATTTATAGAGAAGAGTTTCGAACATTGGAGAACCTGAAGACTAGGCCACTGTATTCTTGATACAACTGTTGATTAATGAAAGAATCAGAAGTTTTCCACACATTGTTGGGTATGATTTTGTGACTTCTTTGTTATGTGTCATCATATGTTTTCTTCATTTAAGTATGGTAATGAAGCTGCAGGTCTTTATTTGCTTATGTAAATGAAGTTAAAATCCCTTAAAAGAGTGCTCCTATACTTGAAGTTCCTACCTCTACAATTCTTCTAAGTTACAGATAGTAGTTTTTGTGTAATACAACATATTATCTTTAACTTTTCCAAGTGTCACATATAGTAGATTCTGTGTAAAACAACATATTGTCTATGACTTCATCAAGCTTTCTTCATTCATCAATTATATTCAACCATCAAATGGAATTCTGATATTTTCATGTCACCTAAGCATTGAGGGTTAAAACCAAGTTTCCCAAGGCCTTCATTTGAGAACACAACATACAATTAAGTGACAACTAAGTGACATAAACAATAAACATCAATGTCTTAAGCACAATTTCTACACAGCCAAGAAATTGGTTTCTTAAGGGACAACAGATTGGATGTTCTTATATAATTGATATTGAGACAGATCCATTTTGTTCTTTTGTGGCTATGATCTTATGATCCATTATGTATTCTACAACTCCTTATGTTCACTTATGTATGCATTCTATATCTGCTTATACTTGATCAACGGACATGCTTTATTACTTCTAAGCATGGGTATGTCTACCTCAGACATGATTTTTCTTTCTAACTCCTTTCCATAGGTATTTGATGAACTGGAATCTAGTGATCTCCTTCGAGGTTTTAAGATGACTCCTCTCTCTATACTTAATATATTTTGGCCATCGCGTACCCCTTTTGATCTCATATATTAGGGGGCATCTGTTATAGCATTATTTTCCACTCTTATAGATATTGATGCTATTGTATGGCCTTGGGAAGCCTTTTCCAGTGCAAACTTGATCCTTTATTAAAAAAAATGTTCGAAATTCCATACGTGACTCTGCCCATTCAAAAGTGTGTACATATGCAGGTTCTATAACTTCATACCTATGTATACCTTTTTAAATATGAAAAAACAAAATAGTTTGCTATTTTTCAGGAGGGATTCATGGGTTTTACCAATATCCCACCTACAGGAGCTTGTAGCACAACTGAATTAATTGATTTCATGTGGTATATATACACATCTTGGGTAGGCCTAAAGGATATAAGAGAAGGCCTATCGACATTATAGTCATCTTTTCTCCTAGATCAAATCTAATTTTCCCTTGCCTTCTGCATTCCCGGTCTCTATGGAAACCCTTTTTTCCTTTGCAAAGTTGATCATCACCTTTATAGCATCACCTCACACTTGTTAGAGAGGTTGTCTTCATGGATTGAGCTAGACGTATCAGGAGGAATCCTTTGTCGGTGCTTTGGATTGGATTAGGTTGTACCTTTCATGTAGCTATTGTTGATTATTAATAAGGAAGCTCACGTCCTATTCCTGATATGTTATTGTCTCATGAGTAGTAATTTCTATAATTATATGTGATGAAATAACATGTCTTTTATGTATGCACATTGAATTATATATCATGTATATGCTTCTCTAAATTTATTTGTCGGCCTACTCAATTCTGGAGGAAGTAGAGGGTTTGGACCCTACTGGAGCATTTTCAAACATAGGACCTCCGGGTAAGTCTCCAAGTCCACATTTAATAATTCACACGTCTGGCATGCTTTCCTGACTACTTCATGTTGATTTTCTTGTTCTTCTTTATTTAGGTTGTCAATCCTTACCTTGGGGAACTTTTCCCACCAACAATACTTCTCAATTGAAAACCTATTTACCGGATGATTCAAAAAGTCAAAAATTTATTCCAAAATCCATAGTTCGACTAGAGAATTTATATGATTTTGAAAATAAATTCAAAGTAATAATTGCAAAACCAACAGCTCTTCAATGCAATTTGATGTTGTTAATCTAGGAATAGAAAATCAACCTAGAAATACTAATTTGGGAAGCAATCGTACACCCATAGAAAGATCTAGATTCATAAAATTATTCAAAAAATTCAAGGATTTTTTTTGCTTGGACTTATCATGATTTGAAAGTTATGATACGAAAACATACAACATGTAATTCCAAACAAATATTACACTCAACCTTATCAACAAAAATTAAGGAAAATGCATCCTAGACTTGAAGGATGAATTAAAGAAGAATTGAATAACATTTGAAAGCTCAGATTATTTTTCCAGTGAGGCATTCACAAAGGGTATCAAATTTATTTCTAGTTCGTAAGAAAAACATTAATATTAGAATCTGTATTGATTTTCAAAATCTGAATAAATCATTTGAAAAACACAATTATCTTGTTCTTGCAATGGAACAGATTCTTCAATCAGCTACAGGACATGAAATGTTCTCTCTTCTTGATAGATTCTCTAGTTATAATCATATTTTGGTTGTAGTAGAAGATCAAATTAAAACGAATTTTCGAATAAAATGTGGAGCATATGATTATAAAATTTTCATTTGGATTAATCAATGTTGGGGCTACTTTTCAAAGAGCCATGGATATTTCTTTTAATAGACTTGTAAATAAATTCATGGTAGTATACCTGGATCATATCACAGTTTATTCAAAGAAAATAATTCAACATGTTAATATACCTGGAGCATCGCCGTGAGTCTCAGAGGACGATGAGGGGTGGGCCGGATTGCGAGACCATATTTCTAGTACCCTGGGAATACCAGGACAATCGCGAAGAAAATGGTCATACTTGCATAATCGACAAGGAAACTTAACCTTCCGCGGAGGAGTAGAAGGTGGCCCGACTTCAGGGGTACTCAAGGGGGTAGCTGCGCTTTTAGCCTCTCCTTTGAGAGCCTTCTTCTTCTTTGTCTTCTTCTTCTTCTTCTTAGCCACCTGGTTACTCGAATCGAGACTTTCACCAGGCGAAGTAGAAGACGAGGACGTAGAAGTGGGCGTCGAAGGGGAGAGGTCCACCTTAGGTTCAACATGATGTTGTTCAGGTGGAGGGACTGATGGAGTATCAGCCG